>APFE031671399.1:33748-89418 GCA_000404065.3 Pinus taeda | reverse complement strand
TCCATTTTTTATTTTTATTTATATATTTTTTTTTGGAAATCATTTGAAATATGAAATATTATTTATAATTTGAAATACTAAAAGAAAAGTCCAGTCATCATTTGATATTATGAATCATAGGACCCTAACATCATCCACACTCTTAGGAGCTACCTACTCCATGATGGCCTTTTTCTTCTTTGGATCTATTGCAATTCCCTCCTTGGAGACAACATGACCCAAGTGGTGTACCTCACTTTGAAAGAAACTACACTTGCTGAGCTTAGCATACAACTGATTCTCCCTCAACAACCTCAACATTGCTGCTAAATGCTTGACATGCTCTTCCTCATTTTTAGAATATACTAGTATATCATCAATGAACATAACAACAAATTTATCCAAATATGGACACAACACTCTATTAATCAAACACGTGAATGTAGTTGGAGAATTAGTTAAGCCAAATGGAACAACAACAAACTCATAATTCCCATACCTTGTCTTGAACGTTGTCCTGTAAATGTACTCTTATTTGATGTGTACCTAATGGTATCTAGATCTCAAATCAATCTTTGAGAACACTATTTCTCCCTTCAGGGGATCGAACAAGTCATAAATCCTTGGCAAGGGGCACCTGTTCTTAATGGTCACTTTGTTCAACTACCTGTAGTCAATGCATAATCTGAGAGTACCATCTTTCTTGTTCACGAAAAATATCGGTGTGCCCTAAGGTGATATGCGTGACCTAATGTATCCCTTATCTAATGTTTCCTTCAATTGTAACTTCAGCTCAACCAATTCAAGTGTGCTCATCCTATAAGGTGATTTTGTTGTTGGAACTTCCACTGGAACTAACTCAATAGAAAAGTATACATCCCTGTGAATTGGAAACTCTGTAATGTACTGAAGAAATACATCCTGAAATTGTTGTCAAATTGGATAACTATTCAACACATCTACATCCTCAACCTCCTTAACCTTTTCACTAGAAATGTGTACTACGAATAACTTAGATGCCTTCCTGTAGCTATGCTTTTCTTGAATAGATGTCACCATCCTAACTGATGTGGCTTTCTTCTTACCCTGTAAGACTCTTGGTTTGCCATTGTCGTCAACACACTCAATGGATTTTTCATAGCATTCTACCTTAATTCTATGAAGATACAACCAATCCATCCCCAACAACATACTGTATGATCCCAATGGTAACACATTTAGATGTGATGTGGTAGGCATAACATTTAAATCAAATGCGCAAGATCTTAACCAATCATGAACTCACTTCTTTGTACCTGTAGCCAACTACACTAACCAAGACTCTGCATGCAAATCTTTACTCAAATCGCACTTATCCACCAAGTCAGGACTAACGTAGTTATAATTAGGTCCAAGGTCAATCAAAATAGAAATACCTTGATCACAAAGCTTACCGTCATTCTCAATGATAGATTCTTGATGTTCTTCCTACCTGTTGTCCACTATTTCATAGATACATGGAATACTCTGACCAACACTCCCAATAGTATGTGCCTCATGTGCACTGTATATATTAGGCATTCCACCCTGATGCTATGGACAATCTCTCCCAAGGTGTTCCTCACCACATGTCCAACACTCGAATCGACTAATGCCCTCACCTCTATGTTGTTGTTATTATTGTTGTGACTCATGTCCCTATCTAGCTACATCAAATATATTTTGTGGTGCCACATTTTCTTTCCCATCTACATTCCGAGGCCTTATTCTCTTAGGCTTAAATTTATCTCTACCTTTTTCTTTTCCCTTCCATCCATGTCGAGATTCATTCTTATGCTTTGATTTATCATAGAAATGCTTCAATTTCCCAATGACTTCCTCAATGAGGCTCATCATATTCAATCTAATCTCTAAATGCTAATGGAAAACCATTGACAAATGTTTTAACTTTAGCCTTCTCATTAGAAAGATATGGTACATACCTCAATAACTCTATAAAATTGGTCATATAGTCTTCATTTTTCATTGATCCCATATTTCGCTCATATAATTATTTAGCCTTACATAGTAGTACCTCTTTGACAAGTAATTCTTCTTGAAAATCCTCTTGAACTCCCGCCAACTCAAGTCATTTGTCCTGATGTCTCTAACCTACTTAACATCTTCCTACTAGATGTCTACTTTACCTTTCAAGTTGAAGATAGCTATTCTGGCCTTCATGTTATCTGTGTACTCATGTATCTAGAAGAATTTGTTCGTCCCAAGTATACAAGCCTTTGCATATTCCAGATTCTTCAAATATCCATCACAATTAGGTTTTTTTGCTTTCTTGAATTCATCCGACAAGTATCCGCTAGCATTCCTCCTATAAGGGTGATAACAATGAAGATCGTGATGTTCATCAAAACCAGAACTAGAATAGTACTTGTACTCATCGCCCCTCCTATCCAGAGTGTCCAAAAACCTACCATCTCTCACTGGATTAGATCTATCTGACCTATGCCTATCAAGAGACTTGCTACCATATGCCCCGTTAGTTCCATCCTAATGTCCATGGCTGATCCAAAGTGGCCCTTATCATTGTAATTTTTACAAAGTCTTAAGAAGTATAGAATTAACCTCTACTTGCTTCTCTTGTGCCTGTATGATTTGGTCATTATATTCCTTACAACTCCTTATATCGTCGTTTAAGCTCCTCAATGTAACTACCAAATCGAAAGGTTTTCCAATACCATATTGCTCCTCGGATTCATAGAGAGAATCTTTGAAGTCAACCATATTGCTAGCCATTTGATATTTCTTCCTGCAATGCATAATATGTCGATAAACCAAATCAAAATAAATCGACATACCTTAGTAAAGCTCCAGGAGGATACATTGTTTGCAAGATTTCCAAATTAGCATGATACATGTATAACATAATCATAAAAACATTTAGACATATGCAAATAAATGTATAAACACATAATAATCACTCTAGTTAGGTTCCATTCATCAATACAAGGCCATATCAACAATGCATGCTATGACCTCATGCATGACAAAAACCACTACACCATTATGCACATTTCCACATATAACCAACAACATGCATATGCAATGCCTAATCAACTACGCATACACATAAATGCATGTAGTCGAATGTAAGCGATCAATTCTTGTAATCAACCTACAAGATTGATACATGTAACCAAAATATTCACAAATTTAATCTAACATACAACCATGTAAGTAGGAAACATAAAATCAACATGTAAGCAACACATAATCCATATGAAACTAGCCACATACTCATGAAAAATACATTTCACGAAATCAATATCAAATTCTCCATAAGACCATTACTACAACCATAATCAATCATCAAGTCAATGCAACAAGCAAATCAAATGCAAGTGTAAGAGAAACACATGCAACTTACATGCATGACAAACACACACCACCCATCTAGTCCATGAGTTGAACTATGCTCTGATACCACTCTATAACGCCCTCCTCCCACATATTCCCAAGTAATCATGCCAAGCATGGTAAACATGAGACGAGAGGCTTCTATGATCAGATTTGACCTCCTATGTAAGCTTAAGGAAGTGGAATCGACAGAAACCTCAAACACAATCATCCAACATCATCAACAAAACCATTAGGAGACAATTTAGCCACTTAGATATATTGTCCCTAGGTCCCATTGTTGTTCTGGATATCTTAGGCCATAGTTCCTCTCAAGCTATGGGAAAGGGAGCAGCCTACAACCCAAAGTCCATGTCACATTCTTGCTTGCTAGTGACCAAAGACGAAAATTTCTAGTTTTGTGCTAACAGCCCCAAGATTTTATCCACTTTTTCAAGCCTAGAGGCTAGGCCACTGCTCATAATGGAGTTATAGGTTAGAATAAATAAAATTAAAAGCAAAAAAGTATGCACAAGAAATAAACTAAAAAAGGCCATAACCAGACCCCTATTAGCCATGATAGGAATTTCGACAAGCACATCACCAACAGGTAGTCTATAGGTGTAAAATATAGAATTAAGTGTAGCGGTCTGATACTTATATGAGAATCACTATGAACCATTGTTCCCTCATGTCAATTGCTACATTATCCTCTATTAGGTCATAAAACGCATTATTCATTCATATACAAGTAAAAAAATGTGAGATCCATACATAGCTACTGTCATCATATATATATATAATATATATATATATATAATATAATATATATAGATATAGATATATGTGTGTGTGTGTGTGTGTGTGTGTAACCAACATAAGAGAAACATAAATACCATAAACATATTAGCTATCAAAATCCACATATACATGAATACATTCACATAAAAATCAAGGGAGTGAATTTCTCATTAATGAATGTAATGAACCAACCAGAGATGGGACTACCACATTCCACTCGACCATAGATTGGCTGAGCCAAGTCTGTCTTAATCCAATCACCCCCATGCCATATTCCAAGCATGAATGTGGGACTCATAGAACACACCAAAAACACTAATACACCATGGATGCCATAGAAGTTCTCCGCCTACACCATGAGGAATTTGAGTGCTTCCTAGTCTCTTAGGATTTACCGTGCATCCACATTCTAATCAAGGGATCACTAGGACCTACATCAAGACATACTCTCCAGGCTTTACCATGCATCCCATCCCAGGACCACTAGGCCCAACATAGAGAAAATCCACCTCTCGGATTTACCATATGTCCCTCCATTCACCAACAAGGATTCCTAGGCCCACCAAGGCACCAAATATGGCTTTACTGTAACCCATAGTCTGATTCAGGGGTTACTAGGCTAGTGGCTTTGTGATCCTTAGTCCAGTTTAGGGACCACTAGACCATGTGTTAGCCAATTCGAAGATCCACCCCACTCAACTTTGAATCCAATCCATCCATCCTACATAAACTGAATGAGAGTACCCATGTCATCAAAGCTATCAGGAAATGGCAAGGCTAGGCTAAAAATACTGTCACACCTAGAAAAACCCATGCCATGCTAGAAAAGAAACACATGCAATCCCATGCATGCTAAATATAGCAAGGAAAATGCACTTGCAAGTTGACACCTGCAATGAAGCCTATTGTAGCTACTTGATCCTGCCTTTCTTGGCTTGATCTTTGCTTCCTCTTGCCTTCTTTTCCTTTCTTAGTCCAATGCCAAAATTGTTGCAAGACACTCTAAGTGTCCAAGAGTATGAGAGAGAGAGAGAGAGAGAGAGAGAGAGAGAGAGAGAGAGAGAGAGAGAGAGAGAGAGAATAATGATAGAGCTCCAAAAATCAACTAACAAAAGGCTATCAATTGATCTTAGAGATCCTTTTTATGAATGAGGCCTCTATTTTCTTCATTTTCCATTATCTTCCTTCATTTTCCTCCTTATATGCAACTTCTGAGCTTCCGCCTCCCTTTTCTCCTAATTTCCATTATTTTCATAAATAAATGTGCCAAAAATTCCATTTTTCCTTTCCAAAGCCTCAACCATTACCTTTTCCAGTTTTCTTAGCCATAAACAACCAAATGAACACCACCTAGGATGATTTCCCAAAATTTAGCTTGGAATAAGTGTCCATCAACTGTGGTTATTGTTTTTAACTTTTATTACATGGAACTTTTATCAGGGATGTTACATTACTTAAGAAATTTTAATCTAAATCAAGTGACAATACTACTCTAATGATCTACGGAATTCAATTCACAATTTAGAACAACAATCTCAAATATGCAATAATAAATAACACACATGCACACTATTTTTTCTAGGGGAACCCAACTGGGAAAAAACCCTCAAGCCTCTTTTCATTTATCAAATGAATAGAGATGTATTACAATTGCTAGCGCAATTTGAGCTCAAGCTGCAAATTCTCTGCTCAATGAGAAGCGCTGACCTAGACTTAGTCAATTTTGGCCTCTGCTTGAGCCCTTATTTCCTTGTGCAATTCCTAGAGAATTAACTCCTACCTTTTAGGAATTTTCCTCTAATTGATTGTGCAATTCCCTAGGTTTGATCATCTACTTGCATGAAACACCTATACACACAAACTATTTTACAATTGCTTGTTACAATGTCTTGGAATCTCCACCACAACTGGGAACTCAAATTATCTTCATGCACTATTTTCTTAGGCTAATTGATTAGTTAATTGGATGATCACTGATTCAGAATGTTGTGCCACTACACAACTGACCTTCCACTAGTTCCTCCAATCGTTAGAACTAGTTTAATTGAAATCAATTGGATATAACTAAAATGGATTACTAAAATTTAGCAATCACATATGTTTAACTAAACTCCAATCCCTCTGAATCAAATTTACTGAGCTAACTAAGTGACAAGAGCGATGTCACACAAGTTAACTAGATCTAGGATGTTTGCTAATGTGGAAATTTGAATTTTCTCAATTTGACCAAGGCAAAATAAAATTGAGACTTTCTCACTGCATTTTTCAACAACAGATGAGTCAAATTTTTTATTTATTTATTTATTTTTTTATTTTATTTTTATTTATTTATTATTTATTATTTTATTTATTTTATTTATTTATTTATATTTTTTTTTTTTTCTGTTATGTGGTTTCTAGTTGCGCAAGAAGGAAATGGACTTCATTCATATGTGGAAACTCATGAGTCAAATCTTACAAGTAAGTTTAACCTGTCATTGTTTCTCATGTATATACCCACCTTGATTAGGTTGGTTTTAGTAGATCCTTGAGAAGGTTTAGATGTATTCATTTGTTTTTCATTTTCTTTTTATTGCTAGTTTTCTAAGTATTCTTAGATGTTGTGGGTTTCACCATGAGAACCTCGACTGACTACTCAAAATTTTATTCTTAATGAGAACTAGATGCACTTGTTGGGGCTTGGGATTTAACACTCATTTTTCCTAGATAAGGAACTAGCTAGCTCAAAGCATTAGAAGAAATGGAACCAACGACATCATTAGAGTGTGGTATTGTCTTGGTTTATTGAGAATCAATTGAAGGTAAAGGAGCATTAGGAATAATATCATATAATGTGCCCGAGTGAGAATAAATCAAGTCAAGATGTTGAGCACATAGGTTTTCTTGCTTAGTAGATTCCCCAATCATCATGACATCCTTAGCTATAAGTGGTAATAGGGATCAGGTAAACAAGACTTTAAGTACCTCATAAGGGAATTTGGTTCTCACTAAAATCTTACATCTCCTCCACTCATGAACATGATCATATATGTTAGCGGAGTTATCTTGTCTGAAAGTAGAAAAAAGTAAATCTCGAGATCCTATCATTTAGATAACTGAAAGTGATTCAAAAAGGTAATGGCCAAGGAAGAAAACTCACTATAATATTCCTTATCCAATTTGATATACCATTTGGTGGCAACACTAGTTAGGGTTCATTTGAAGATTCTCAACCTCATAGAATAATCAACAAGAGAATTAGAAGAACACCAAAGATGGTAGGCAGTGATGTGTGTGGAAGGGTTTTCTCCTTGCTTCCCTTCAAACATAGGAATATCAAATTGAAGTTTAGAGGGCACTGGTGGCCATATAGGATCATGGAATATGGGTATTTTGTTATTTTATGCAAATCTACTAAGTCACATGGTGCTATAAATGAACTTCTTTATTGATTAAATGGATCATAAGGGAACAAATACCACTTTGCTAGATCGTACGACCCCCATATAGTTGATGAATGTGGAATGAGTTTATATTTCATCCCAATATACTGATCTATTGTGGGTCAGAAGATGGGATGAAAGTATTTACATAGGAGCATTCAAATTCCAAGTCAAAATGGATTTTCAATATGATAGGGGTCTTTCATTTACCAAGGGAGTTGGTTCCCTAATTGAATGTAATTATTTAATTATTGTATTTCCTATGTTAAATAAAAAATATGTATTTAAAAATACAATTGTAATCATATTTACTCTTTAGGAGAGGTCCAAAGTATATAGAGGATTCAAAGAGACTTTTGAGTTAGCTAGAACTCTTGTATGAATTGGTGGATCTAGAAATCCTAAAATAGAGGTTTAGGGTTGGATTCTTTGGATTTGAACTGAGTTAGTTAAGAATCCTATTTTTTATAAATGTAATCAATTTCATAATGTCCAATAGTGTATAGAGAGATGTGCGATATAGGAGAAATTTTGAGAAGGTTTGAAGGCCAAGTAAGGCCTCAAGACCAAGAGGACTTTTTTTTGTATCAGGCTTGACAGGATTTTTGTAATTATTTACAGATATATATTTGAGTAGTGAAAATGCCTAGCTTCAAATATTTTGTGTCATGATGGATTATTAGATCAACATGCTATATTGAATTCAATATCTTGTAGGTGTAAGCTCAGGAGGGATCAATGCATATTTATAACATAGTATTTGCATAGAATTAGAGTGCACAACAGTAGGAGCCGTGTCTGAAAGGAGTCGATAGGGTGCCTTAAGGAATGTAGAGGAATTGAATTAGATTTGTAATAGAAGTGAAGAATTCAGAAGTAATGAGGAATAGCAAGGAATTGTGGTTGAAAAGATAATTATAGCCTAGATAGAATGTGGAGGAAGAATAAGCTCAAGATATATAGGTGTTGATTGTTGACCAACAAATGATCAATGATCCATTAACTAGAGGAGTTGAAGATAAAAGGAGAAGTTGAATACAAGGGAAGGAAATTAACACAATAATGTTCTAAGATCATAGGAAAGAGAAGGTACAGAGGGATTATTAAAGTTAAGATAGAGTGTGTAGGCAAAACATACAAACATAGGATACAAGGCTTGAACCGCAAAAAGTAGCCGAGGAAGCCACATAAATGAAATAGAGGAATAGAACGCAGAGGAACAACACAACACTTTATTTTTTAAATTCCCAATGGAAGTTTGTTATTTGACAACACCATGAGACAGAAGAAATAGTGCCTGGTTGGAAGCTCATAAGCTTGTAAGATTTCAAAATTGCTACTGTTAGAAACCGCTAGGCACTATGGATTTGTCAATTGACAAAAAATGTAGGAGACATGATTTTTTTTGTTTCCATGGAATGTGGAGCCCAAAATAACTTTACTTTGAGCCATCTATTTCTAGTGGGACCAACAGGTGGAGTATATGGGACACAGTGAAAGACAAAGAATAATAGTCCATACCCATAAGCTTAAAGCCTAAAACTTCTATTAATAAAGAAAAGGAAAACGGAATGGGAAGGTTGAGCGGGCTCATGTGGGAATGCCAAGGTGAAGGTCAATAATCATCAAAGGCCTATGGAGTATGTGGGTTAGCCCAGATGAAATCTAGCCCGGGTGCTAAAAAATTGGCAAGTGGGCATCAGAAGTGTTAGGCTTCAACTTATGTATTATGTGGGCCATCTTGGAGGTTAGTAAGCTAATCCCAATTCTTATTGTGAATGGGTTCAACCACGGTGGCTATGTTATTGGTTGGGGAATAAATTTATATGCATATCTTGGCTCCAATGGGAATGTTTAAAAGCAATACTCAAATCCGACAGTTTGGCATCTGCTTTGGAGATCCTCCAACTCTAATATTTGTATAAATGGTTTTATAATCCCATAAAGAAATGGTGAGTAAGGGATAAAGGAAGCACCTTTGGAGAGTGACTAGGAACTATGGGATTTCAAGGCAAGCACAAAATTGGTCTTGCATCAAAGTGGTATTAGAGAAGGAATGCTTTGAAACCCTCATAATAGAGAGGTTGAAAGGAGAAAGAAGCAAAAAAAAGACTATTTAGATGGTGGGATGAGATATTATAAACGAATCAATTAAAGGAGTTGGAGGAGGTAAAATTTGTTTATATTTTACATTTTATTTTGCATTTGAAGATTGATACCCATAGGAAAAAAGTTGGATATTTTGGAAGGATAGCAAACAAAATGTTCTAAGGAAAGAGAAAATTAGACCACAACAAGGACAAATAGGGGAACTGGAGCATACTAGAGACACAAAGGATTACAGGGCATTGGATATTTGGATGACTAATGAAGCAGGGTAGAAATTGAAAAACATGTGGGAGAATTTAAGGAGTTGACAAGACTTTGGAATATGATAGTGGTGAAGACAAATAAAATAAATCATACGTGTAGCCTCTAGGGGAAAAATGATAGGTAAAAAACTGACTAGGATGGATCATTTGACATGTTTATTATTGGAAGTGCTTTGAAAAAGGTGTTGGCTCAAAGGGGTGAACCAAAAGGGAAACTTGTTGAGCAGGATACCTTATTCTGGTAATTTAATGACACCTTTGGCTAGGAGGATTTGTGTTTGCAGAACCAACACCCATACAAAAAGGAGTAGTGATAGGGGAATATAATTAGCCATCATAACCACAAAGCTATGATACAAAGGAAAAAGTAGTAGCCAAAGAATTCAAGTAAGGATTGTGACATAACCTTGTAACAACAAGATGCGTTTGTTGAGATGAGGAAAAACGAGTTCTTAAGAGGAGTGAGTAGATAAAGATGCAGAAGCTAGATATCATTGGAAGCTAAGGAGCATACTTGATCCAGAAGAAGAAGACGAGCTTATATTTTAGGGAACTAGAAAATAATTTCAACTTCCAACAAAATTTGGTTGGGTAGAAGTTTTTAAATTCAATTCCATAGTGAAGTCTAGGTAGACCTATCCAAAGGAAGAAAGAAGATAGAAAGAGAAGAAGTTGGTATTGGTAGCAAGTAACATACTTGTTACAAAGAAATATAGGCTTCTTGTAGCTCACAAGTGAACGAGGAGAGTTCAAAAGAAAAGAGATATGAGAATGACTATTGATAATTATGTGTAGGGCTTAAGAGGAAGTCATATTGAGAAAGAAGAAAATTCCAAAGTAGTAGGCATGAAGAAGAGTGCTATCAATTAGAACTTTTCCCTAGAGGTTTTCAGAAGAAGGAAAGGACCGATCTAGCCACAAACCAACTTTTAAGCATAGGATCTAGCCAACCTATGGCTCAAAGAGGGCTCCCTCTATATGATTTAGCTTTATTTGTTGGGATTTTAGGCTAGTTTTGAAGGTTTAGGGGGTTTTTGATTTGTATTGAAGGTAAGATAGTGGAATCCTTAAAGCATATGGATAGAATGATGTCTTTGGACCATTGGGCTATGGATTCAAAGAAGGGCAGTAGAACTGGAATTAACTCATTAAAGGGAGTGTTCAGAGGGCAAGCTATCAGAGTAAAGTGTAGGCCTTTGGGCCAGATGGGTGAAATGGTCTTAACCAGGGTGAGAGAGCAACTAAGCATTCTCAGACCGGGATTAAAGCAAGGAATAGGGGATAATAAGAAATAAAGGGAAATTAAGAATCCTTTGCTATAGATTACAGGGAAACCACCTAAACTAAGGAGCAACAAATAATTCCTTAACTTAGATAATCAACAGAAAACATTTAAATGCATAATAGTTAAAACAATGTGCAATGAATTAAATTCTAAGATACCATTCATATTATAGCATTAAAATTTGAAATACATTAAATATTGTGGGAAAACTTTAAAGAAAGATAACAACACAAGAGAAAATACTTGTCTACACTTCGCTTTACGCATGAATCTTGTGAAATGTCTTGTCTTTATTCATTAATCCAGCTTCTGGTCCAACCAGTGATACAATAGCTTTACAATGTTTTGATAAAAAAGGTCTATAGAAATGTCTAAGAATCCACCTACATACTTCAAATTGTGAAGTATTTATACAAAAATTATTACAAAATATCTCAAAACAAACTTAAGATTTAATCTAGGAAATACAAAATATCTTCTTGCAGGAAGACAGGGACAACTATTGAACTGTTTCATGTTGTCCCTTTTGTTGTGGTACTACTGGCTTTTATGGTTGGATTTGTAGCCCTTTATGCTGGCTTGCTATTGTGGTATTTTACACTTGAATCTTCTTCAACTTTTATCTTTCACCTGATACTCTTTGACCCTGATACTCTTTAACCATGATGACCTGTTTTCATCTATTTACCTGGTTGTTCTACTTTTACTGTGTAGTAACTTTTTTTCTATAAATTTCTCATAGTAAATCAGTCATCTTTTCCCACCATTCGGCATCAGATAATTTTACACTCACCATCCGCATATATATCTCATCAGCCTCAGTATAATTAGAAAAATTGGGCTTTGTGATGAACAAGTGTTTTATGTCATGCTGGAAAAAAACAAGTTCTCAAATGTATTATACAAAACTTTGCTTGTTGGCAGTGCTTTTGTTACTGAAGTGCTAGCTTGTTCTTTAGCCAACTACTTGAGTCTATTATCATAGTCCAGCTGTGTCATAAGTTTGTCATTAATGACCAAGGGACTGGGCAATCCTTTCTCCCTCAAAATTTGGAATTTAGCCATGAATCTATCAATGGATACCTGGATGTTCTGGCAATTTTCTTCTAAGTTCAGCATTAGGTTTCTCTTGGAAAGGACCTTCCTTATTTCCAAAATGGTTTCAATCTTGTCTTCTATATCTAGCCCATGAAGCTCATATCTATTTTTTCTGTTAAGGAAGTGGATGAGTCTATTAGCATCCTTAGGCATGTCACCCAATTCCTCCTTGACTTTCCGAATAGCTCCTGTAGCTATCTTTATCAATTATGTTTGCTTGAAAATAGCTTGAATAGATGGCCAAATATCCTTGACGGAGTCAATGATATTGGCCCATAATAGTTCCTTGGCTTTCCTAAGGGGTTTCTCCAATGTTAAATCTTTCTCCATAGCTTTGATTCTTTCACTCATTCTATTGGCCTTTTGTGTCTCTTCCTTTTGCATAATTTGGGCAAGTTTGTAGTGAGTTTCTAAACTTGCCACCTTTTCCTTCAGTCTATTCATTTCTGTAGCCTGAATAGACATCTCTCCCATGGCCTTGACTAACTATGTTGTTGATGTAGACTCTATTTTGATTGGCAATGTTGTGGTAGGTGGAGCTGTAGGTGCTAGTGAAGTTGCTAGTGTGAAAGGGACTGTTGTAGATACTGTAAAGATGACATTTGTAGAAGTTGTGGCAATATCAATTTGTTTTAATCAGATCAAGCTATCCATTTCTTTCTCTATCTCCCTTTATTGATCATTTAGTTTTAGGACCAAGTCCATCAACTCTTCATGTCTGGTTTGGCTCTCTAAGACTTCAAGTGTTTGAGGATGTTGCAGCTGAAGTATCCTCAATTACTTCTTAAGTGCAGAAATATCATTGTTTTTCTTCTTTATGAGCTGCTTTGTAGCCTTTATATCTTTGGGATTATGTCCCAGCTCAATAGCTAAGTTTTCCAAATACTTAATCCTGGTATCCTTGGCTTGTGAGGAGGCCTTCTCCAACTGAAACTGTGCCGAAATGTTGTTCAATGAGTTTTGTAGTTGATGGGAAGCTATAGTTTTACTTATAAGGGTGGAGAATATCATCTCTCCAGCCTATTTATGCAGTTCTATCTAGTCTATGGGATGAATATCGCTTGCCAATACTTCAAAGTCAACCCTCTTGAAGTCTGAAGATGTCTTGGGTTGTTGTGTTATAGGTTTGATAAAGGATATTTGAAGTTTCCCTTCCTTGATGTCAAAAGCTGACATCAATATTGTTTGATTTGTGGGAGTGATTTTTAGATATTGAGCATATGTATGAGCTTTGAGCTTCTCATTCCTATTTTTGATTTCTATATCTATCCTTTATGTCTTGGCCTCTATCATCAGGCCTACTAAAGGAAGACACTTCCACACTTAGCTTCCTTTCCAACATCTGAGTCTGTGATGTGGATGGCTATCGTATGTCTCCAGATGGAGTTTTGGGCCTGCTTCTCTCTACCTCTGTGTTGGTCACCTGTGCTGATTCTTCTGTATCTTCATGTTCAGAAATAGGATTAAGCCTTTGCCTTTTGCTGTGACTGGTTTTAGACAGTACATTAGATGTTTCCATGCCTGAAGTAGAAGCTCCCTCTATGTTTCTCTTGGGATTTATTTCTTCATTTTGAGGAGTATGCATGATAGGAGGGGTGCTCATTGTTGGCTCTTGATATTCAGGTACATACAGAAATGATCTCTCATCAAACTTCCTTTCTAAGTCACATAAGGCATTCTCTACATCTATCTTTTTACTATCTCTGTCTACAAGAGTGTTTTCCACCCACTCAGATTGATTTGCATATCTTTCTATCTCTGGTATGGGGTGATGGATATAAGGTCCCAAATTTCCTTTTTTTCTAAGTCTGGTCATGAATTCTTGTGGGTCATACCTGCACATGAAACTCTACTGGAACTTCATTTGCTACAAAATTTGGTCTGCTTCCTTCCCTGCCTCTCTAGAATTACAGATGAAAGGGCCTAATTGATCTTTAACTCTGAATTGGGTTTTCTTCTTGGCTGAAACAAAATTTACTTCATATGAGTTAATTATTTGCCTATAATACTCCAAAGCAAATAACCTAATGGGGAGGAATTTGGGTAGTTTATATGGTGCAAGCTGGCATCCATAAATCCTTATCTTTGTGTGGTTTTGGTACATGTACCAATCTCCCACTTTGGTTTGTTTGGTTAGATGGAGGACTCTTTTTATCCATGGACTTATCTTAGGTGAAGGATTTCCTATAAACATAATCATGACTGGATGTACAAAAGATTCTATAAAATCTAAATAAGTTTATGGTGAGCCATACTTACTGAACAATGGGGTCAAAAAAAGACATACCTAGGCTGACCTTTGGTATCTAGCTTTTGGAGGGGAAAAGGAAACCTGTCTAGCTGATAATATAAGAATGTATGGTAGAGGACATATGAGTATTTTAATACCATTTCATTGTTCATCCTGGTGAACTGTTCATGCATTCTTTGAGCTATAAACTCAGCATAATTGTACACAACAGCAAGAGGCTGTCCTGGGGTATAGGTTGACATGACAGTAAGGAAACATTCATCAACAAATTCATCAATAGAGCAACCTAGGACACATGATATCATGGTGATGATTTGTTTTTTCCTTTCAGAGAACATGGTATGGAGATATGGGAAGGGGGGGGGGGGGGGGGATTTTTGGAATGTGTTGCTCTTCAACAGTGAACTCTTGGAACAATTGGGCTAGTTTGGAGGGACTTAGTTTGGAATATTGATCTAACGAATCTCCAATTGAGAGTAGAGTCAGGATTGGTCCTGGTTGGAGTTGCAACATTTCATTTATGGATTTAGTTGTGATAATAAACAACACCTTTTGGTCATGAGACATTATGGTTCTATGGCTAGGTATGTAGCATGCATGGGACATATGAACAATTTCTTGGAAGATATGTACTTGGGGAAACTGATATTTGGGCAAATTTGACTCCCAAAGGCCAATATCATCAGCATGGTTAAGGTATTTGTCCCTAATTTGACAATGGATTCTAAGAAAGTTGCCCTGGGTAGATGTATCTTTGATTTGGAAATCCCTGTCAGCCAAGGGAAGGTGGTTGAGGTCCAAATGAGGAGTTATGATCAGTATAACATCGAGGGAAATAAGGGCAGCCATAACTTAGTTCTTGTGGATTTAAATTAGGCACTAGGGTTTATTCAAATGTTTAAAATGGAAATTGGAAAATTCTTAGAGGGTTTTGGCCGCAGGGGTTCTTAAATTTAAGGTAATTTTCAATTAATTTGACTTAATGAAAATACTTAATAGGACAAATTTTTCCAAATGTGAACAGGTAGTGGTATTCTATGGTGAAATACCTGGAATTGGGCAAACTGGCTTCAAATTGATGGTTCACGGCAGCTGCAGAGGTTTGTATGGTTATGGTAAGGACTGGGAGGTAAGTTTGGTTTTCTATCGCGTCTTCTGGGGTGAATTTGGAGATCTATTGGTCAATTCAGCATTTGCAGGAATTGCAAAGGTTTTCACAGTTTTACAGAGAAAATGAGTGAAAAGGGCGAAAAGAGGGATTTTCGGCCTTTTATAGAAAAATGGTTGCTTTTGGCGAGTTCATTTACAAATGAATAGTTGGCGGTTTTTTCGGTTAATCGGGGAAGCGGTATTGGAGGGCCATCCCACTGCTTTTGTGGAGTGGGTAGTATTTTGGAGGGGTAAACCGATGTGCTTTAGAGCATGAAACATAGCATTCGGGGGGTTGGAGAAAACCGCCTTATTAGGCAGGTAAAGGTAGGTGATTAGGTTCGACCGATATTGATGCACATTGTTAGATGAGGGGGGTGATGATCAAATGGTAGTTAGGCAGAGGAGATGCGAGGGTTATAAATCTTGGGTTTAGGGAGGGGCCCAACGCTTTAAACCTTAGCAGTTTTGGATTAACTTAGGAATTAATCCTCGGTTAAGTGATCGGGTGCCCCTTAATGACAGGATTAGGCGATGGGGCAAGGTTAACTGTCGGGATTAATTACTTATGTCTGGAAATAGGGTAAAGTGTATAGTTTATAGCTAAACTAGTGTTGGGTTATTTACATAGGGATTTAATTGGATTTATAATATAATGGGAAAAGGGATATGGGGGAATTATATAACAAAGTTAATAATTAACATGAAATGTGATGGGAAAAATGAATATTCCTTAAGCAGAAGGGTAAAGTGTCATATTTTCATACTTCACTTTATACTTAACATAAAGTGTTTTTGTGGGTTTTTAGTGAAATAGGATTTACATGGGGGGGGGGGGGGGGGGGGGGGTTCACTTTTCCTAGGTAAATGAAGTTTAACCTTAGGAAAGGGGGTTTCATGAAGGGGTTTCTAGAACTCATGTCCATAAGTCATTAAGTTGAGGGTCTGGTCCCTCCAAAATTTAGAGAAATGCTCTGAGCCTCTTTGAATTGTAGGATTCAAAGTACTAGAACTTATTTATGGGAAATTAGTAAGTAAAGGGGTAAAATGACTGAGGGGATGTTAAATAAACCAAATTGTAAACCATTTTCCTTACTTTGTTTACTGCTTATGCACATTTGAAAGATGCATTTAAAACATGACATAAGTGCTTTTGTGTAACCACTTGATATTTTTGCAACCTTTCTACTACTTACCCATTTTACTTACCCTACCATTTTTCTTCATTTTATTTGGATGTGTTTAGGCTAGCAAACCCTTATCAATCCTTTTTTTACAAAGTAGACTATCTAATTCTAACCTTATATCATCGAAGGGATTAGATTAAACTAATGAGCTCCTTTTATTTTCTCTACCTATCTAATGATCTGCCAAGATTAAACTGTATGGTCAGATTTTACTCTCTAACTATAAACATAAAATTCAAGTCATAGTAGTATAATCAAGATTAAACAATTTGATTACCATGGATTGTGGCATGAATAACAGGCTACACACAATTATTATTATGCATAAAAGTAAATAGTAGTGGCATTTTGACTTGCACACTCTCATGGTCTCTTTTGTTTTTGGAGTTCATATAATTTTTTTGACCTTTTCTTATTCTTTTTGTCCTTTGATTATTCTTTTAAGACATACCCTCTTTATATTTTTAAATTTTTTAAGATAGAAAACATTTGCAGAAAGAAAAGGTATGTACAATATTACAAGGCTTAACCTTAGTCATTCAAAATTATGACTATTATTGGTATAGGAACCTAATAGTGGCTCCACTTGGGGATGGAATTTTCTAGTGATATGTCAAGAACTTTAAAGATCAGTGGCCTTTGAATTGTTGTTGATATTACCTTGCAAAGTGTTCCTCTATGCCTTTGAATTATTCATACTTATGACAATGAATCTTTCAAATCTTAGGGCCTTCTCTTTGGGCTTCAAATTCAAAAATCACCATCCAATCCAAACTAGACTTTGAAAATAGAATATGTACACATGGGAAATGAAAATTAGTAACTAGGTTCAAAGTAGTGTTTTATTATTCGACCATTCACTGGCCCACCTTTTGTTTCTGTACCATCAATTTCTCTCAGAAAGAAAGCATTATTTCCCATGTAAGCATAGATGACATAGGGACCTTTCCATAAGAAATAAAATTTCCCATGTTTACTTTTGTCTTCCCTCCTTGAATCCCACTTGAGAACCTTGTCACCAAGGTAGAAATATTCAACCTTGGTTCTCTTATCAAAAAACCTTTTTAACTCTTTCCTACAGAACTTGAGACCTGATGTAGACGTCTTCTCCGGTTTGTTGAATATGAATAGTTTGATTGATTCTTCTTTTGATACTATTGGGTTCAACCTGGAATTCTTAAAGTATCTTCATTATTGGTACTCCCAAAGAGGATGGAAAGACACCTTCCATCCCATAAACTAGTTAATGGGGAGAAGTACCAATTCATTTCTTAGTAGTCAATTTGTTTGCCCATAAGGCATTGACTAGCTTTTTATTCCAATTTTTCTTATTGTCCTCTAGTAACTTCTTGATAATGTTTACCAGGCTTTTGTTTGAGGATTCTGCTAGTCCATTTCCTTGAGGGTAATAGGTTGTAGAATGGCTCAAGGTGATATGATACATATTGCATAAATATATCATTCTTTTGGATTTAAAGGCTGTTGCATTATCAGTAATGAGCTTAGTTGGACATCCAAATCATGATAAAATATTTGTTTCAAGGCAGGTTATGATAACAGCATTTGTGGCTTGCCTCGAAGATGTGGCCTCTATCCATTTTGTGAAGAAGTCTGTGGATGTGAGGATACATTTATGCTGGGCAGAGGAGGGTGGCTGAATTTCACCAATGAAGTCTAAACCCCATTGTTGAAAAGGTATTTTAGTAGAGATTGGCTTGAGGGGTAAAGGTAAAAGCTTTTTCTTTCCCTCAAAAATTTGACATTTGTGATAGGAGGTCACATATTTCTTGACATTAGAAAACAAGGTAGGCCAGTAGAAACCAACTCTAAGGATTTTATCTACTGTGGTCATCCAGTAAAGGTTTCCTCCATAGTCCCTTGCATGAAACTCTTGCAAAACTATGTCAAATTCATTTTTTAATAAGAAATTAAGAATAATTCCTTCATGATCTCTCCAAAACAAAGCATTGTCTAATATACAAAATTTCAAGGATTTCATCCTTAAAAACTTGCTTTTAGTCCTAGATAATTCGGGAGGAGCTTGTAGGTTCTATAAAACATAAATAATATCAGCATACCATGGTGATTCAATAAAGGCTTGGATGATTAGTGGAGTCGCCATCTCCTCTCCATCATTTATTGTTGTAATAAATTTTATATACAAGTCCTGATAGTTCGATTCAACCATGAGCTTGGCTAAACCTTGACCCTTGATTAACTTAGTAGGTTTGATTTCTATATCATACTCTAAAATAGTAGCAATCCAATTTCCCCTCTTTCCATTAGGACCATCCTAAGTTAGGATGTCTTTGACTACAGAATTTGGAATGTAGGCTACTATATGAGGATATAAGATGTATACCCTGAAGTCTTTAATGGATTTGACTAAAGCCAATTCTTGTTTTTCCATTATATTGTATTTTAAGGGGGCATCTCTCAGGGCTTTGCTGAAGAAAGAAATAGGTTGTTCATAGCCCTGGTCATTTTTCTGCAATAGAACTACAACTATTGTGTGCTCAGAAGAAAAGGAAAACAAGATGAAATCTCTGTCAAATTTTGGACTAATTAACACAAGTGTTTTAGTTAAGGCCAGTTTAATGTCTTCAAAGGATTTTTTAGCTAGAACAATCCATTTTATGGTTGAATCTTTTTTCAGCATATTGTTAAGTAGATTAGATATAAATCTTCTAAGAAAAATATTTTTTCCTAAAAAAGCTTGTAACTCTCTAATGTTCCCTGGGTGTTGTATTTGTAAGATGGATTCTATTCTCGAATGGTATATTCTTATACCATCTTTTGAAGTTATGTGACCTAGGAAATTTCCTTCTTCTAACCCAAACAAAGACTTTTTTCGGTTTAAGGAGATTCCAAATTTCCTGCATTTAATTAAAACAGTGATATCATCTAGATATATCACAAGCAAATCATGATTTCATTTTGCAAAGGCTATACCATAGCCCTCTGGGAAGTGGCTTCTGCATTCATTAATCCAAAAGGCATTTTCACATACATAAATGTGCCCCAAGGAGTAGTAAATGCAGTTTTGGGTTGGTTATGTGGATGAACCAAGATTTGATTTTAACCAGAAAACCCATCCAACAATGAGATTCTGGTTGATCCATCTACCATTTGTAAAGTGTGGTCCATTTTGGGGAGAAGGTAATTGTCTTTTAGTGACACTTTGTTGGGGTTTCTAAGATCCATACAGAGTCTGATCTCACCAGTTTTCTTTCTAGTTGGCACCAAGTTTAAGACCCAATCAGAAAATCTGATTGGTGTAATTATTTTCGCATCATACATCCTCTGAATTTCTTTTTCAATTGTAGTTAATAAGACCAGATTGATCCTTCTATGTTTTCGTTCGAAAGGATTTTGATTTTAGTTAATGGGATTTGTGTGCTGGATGATGTTGGTGTTGTTAGAGTTGGTATGTTCATCCCTCTGTCAGAGATCAAACACTCTTTGCCGCATTTCATTTTTAGGTGTCTCATCCAGTCCAATTATTTGCATTCCATTAGGAGCATCGATTTTTTGACGGAACGGTCTTTTCACTCATCTCCCTCATGTCATCTATCTGTTGGTCCGTGTCTATACATCAAAGTCAATTTTAAAGTCATTGATAGTCCTATTTGGTCTCTTGGTCAGCAAAAGAGTCATTTTAGTCATTAGGTCTAGGGTTTCATCTTCAAAGTCTAATAATGTCCACAGGCACATGAGGGAGGTTCAAAATCAGTTTTTATTGCAAAATTTTGTCTTCAATATGTTTGATCATGATTCTTCTTCAAAACTCTATTTTGAAGAAGAAATCATCAAATTTATGGTTTGTAATAAATATGTAATTTTTTAAAGTTTTTCAGTCATGGGGTACTTCAGGCGCAGCCCTAGTCATCCTTTGCCAAAATTACATGCCAATCATCCCTGCAAAAATAGACAAAGTTTCATCATTCAGCCAAAAATTCAAAGTGGAAGCATAAACAGAGTTATGTGAAAGTGCCAAAGTCTACAACATTACAAAAATGGGTTTGCCAAATGAAGAATCAAATTCCATGCCATAGGAGATATTCGTGTGCTTCAATAGTTCATTTACATGCAAAAGAGCAAATTTGGTGAGTAAGAGTGAAGTGTGGGAGAAACTCGCACTAGGTTGCTCGGCACGGCACACTGGGCAGGAGGCGTGGCGCACTAGGCGTGAATACACAGTGTAATTTAACACGGGCGTGACACATTGGGCTGAGTGCACGGTGCATACATCCAAGAAGCCTGAAAATTGCCAAATTCGCTCCAAAATCACCCAAAACATATGCCTTACCATCGATACAAGTAGGTTGAATTCCTCTCATGGTTTTTCATCCAAGATTGATGGTTGTTGATGGTGTTTGATGGATGGTGAAGTGTGTTAAGGAAAGAAAACCCTATCTCTTCAAAATTTGCAAAGGCGATTGCTACTAGGGTTTTGTATTTGGCTATTTTTCTCATCACTCCCTTGTTGCATATTTTCCTTGCTTTCCTTATTCCCCAAATTCACATACCCGTAATCCTAAGTTCCCTTTCCCAAAATCCCAAATGCACCAAACCCTAGTCTCATGCTTAAAATTCCCAAACCCTAATGGCTGTCCCAAGAGCTTCATGTCACCATTAGGCAGAATGTACCATCATTCATAGGGTTGTCATCATCATGCCAAGTTCCACTGGGTCATTTCATGCCTTGTTCATTCTTCAATTGCGCCTAGGTAAGGTCATTTCCCTCTCCTAGGGTTTCGAAGGCAGTTTCTCTTGGATGGTCAAAGCATCAGAAAAATTTGTATCATGATGTCCATAAACCTTCCCCTATCCTTAATGTACCTTAACAAACACTTCCCATCACTGGGATTCCCCAAATTCCTCATTTTTCCACAAACCCTAGTTTCTTGCTACAACTTGGCAATTTTCTAGGCTAGGCCTGTGTCTTGCCAATTAGGAACCCTTCCCCTCACTCAATATTTGAAATTCCACTTTCCCCTACTTTCTAACATCCCTCCCTACTTCAAAATTTTTTCTCAAGAATTTATAAGCCTCTTATCCCCTTCATTTCGCTTCATTTCGACAAATCCCTTGTTCCACACATCGGGATAGGTTTTACTCCAATGATGTTTTTGAGAAAGAAAAGATGAATTTGGTAAAAATGAGAGATTTTCTTGTCCAAAATAGGCCAAGGAAGAAAAAATTCCTTCACATTTTACACAAGTGTCATGGTTTTAGAGAAATGTCAAAAATACAGTCACCTCGGGAGAATTGATGGACCTCTGTAGTGACCTTGGGAAACTCAAGTTTTCTCCTAGCTTGGTTGGCCGAATGAATTTCTTGATAATTAAAATGATAACTAGACACAAATAGCTTTCTGATGAGCTTTCATGAGATGAATTTGGAGTTTAGGAACACCTTCAAAAGTTGACTACAATAGCACTCTACCTTGAGGCAACGTCATTTGGCACATTTTGACTAGTCTTGGGAGATTTACTTTTTGACAGGGAAACTTAACTAAAAATTGAAAATTATAGTTGGGTTGGAAAGTAAGCTCAAATACCTTTCCAACTCGCTATCCTGCACCTAATTGGGACACCGTGAAGGTCCTCAAAATGGGTCTACAAAAGGGCACTACACACAAAACATTTATCACAATGTTTTCCTCCCTTTGTGCCGTGCCACATGGCACTCGCTTTTGCTAGAGGGCCCCAAATCACAAAATGTTTGCCTTTCGATATTTTTCATCAAAATTTATGCTTTCGTGTCCATGGACAAGAAATTTGAGGAGGTTTTGAGCCCTCAAAAAGTCAAAAAAGACTCAAAAAATGACCTCACTACCCATATTTTGACATAGAGGAAGCAGTGTTGGGAGATTGAAGTTTTTGAGGGGCAAATGACATCCAAATCTAGAAATTCCAATTGGGTTAGAAATAATACAGGTAGGGATTTCCAATGAGCTATCATGATCTCAATTTTAACATAGGAAAGTGCCTCAAAATCATCTCCAAAGTGGCGCGATGCATAGAGAATTTGGGTGCGGCACATAGAGAAATTTTTTAACTCTTCAGCTCATAAATTTGCTCAGTTTTGACTAGTTTTACTTTTTGATGTAAGTATTGATCTACCATGATGTAATTTGATAACCATGATGTAATATTGGCACATTTTTACTTTTTCTAGAGGATTCATTCACTAAAAAGTGAAAATTAAATGAACGAATCAGTTTCCTGGCATATAAAGGCAAGTTGTTTGATTGCCTAGATTTTAGTTCCTTGTTTAGAATTGGTTCAAACAGCTCCTAGAATGATGAGCTCGCCCATACATGCAAGAGAATGGGTTTTTCTTGTATATATTATGTAATTTCTAAGTCATTTTCATGGTTGGACATTTGGGATTTCTTGCCACATCATTATACATTTTATCTCTGCACTTTTGGCAAAGGAAAGACCAGGGTTTTGCAGCACTTGTTGGGATCCATGTGGCTCTGTGTTTTAATGGTGTTTTTTTCTATGTAATTTTAAGTTCATTGATGTTCATGTGTATCATTTTCCCTTCTCTTTGCTTCTGAAATTAAACAAATGAGTGATTAAGGTAGAATTCACTAGACTGTTGTGCTTTGCCTTGAAATTTTGTTTAATTTTCAATGTTTTCATTTGTTTGAGGAAGACTCTTGAGACTCTCTTGCCCTCCTTAGCTCCTCACCAGTCTGATCAATCCATTCATTCAATCTAAAGCATCAAAATGATTTACTTCCTTGCCCCAATCAGAACTCTGCAAAAACTAGGCCTCATCCCTGGACCCAAATTTGCCTTTCCCTTTTCCAACACAAAACCCCCAAAAATCTCAAATTAAATCCTTTTACTTCATACCTAGCCTAAGATTAGTTGTTAAATAAATCATCTCAAGTCCATATGATTATCTTTTTCTGAGATTGACCTGGAGAGAGCCCTCTCCTGTCCACGTAGGGCTAGCTACGAGGCTAAGCATGGTTTGATGTGGACCTAGAAGCTTACCTTTTCAACCTGAGGTAAATCTAGGTTCTAACATAGTGGTGACTCCACTGGGGAAGAAGGTTTATTTTCATTGTTTGGATTTGTAGACTACAAACAACGGCTGAATTTAGCTAGGTAGCCTTCGAAACACTCTTGCTTTGCAATAGCAGAAGTAGATGAAAGCTGCTTCAGTCAATATCAGGTCTAGTTTATAAACTGAACATCTGATCTAAACGATCGCCCCAGTACATGTATCAAGTTTAGATCTGATCATTGATGGTGGACAATGATCAGACATAGCAAGGCTAAAATCATTCACCTGGTGATTCCAAATCATTTTCGAGATCAGATCCAAAGGCTCCACTAGAGGATGAACCTAACCAACAAAAACATGAAAGGACAATATGGACAGATCAGGTATTCAAGTTGGAATTTCATCCAAGACATTTTGTTATTTGTTGTAAATTATTTCTTCTCTTTTCCTAAAAATGTCAAGAAGGCTTTGCAAAGTATACTATGTTTGATAAGACATCCTTAGCCTACATTTGATTCCTTCCCTTTGAAGATTGTGAATACTAAAGATTTGCATGCCTTTGAGCTTGATCAAGACCTTTCTTCCGAATTTTGTGATGACCATCTTCAAATTGATGAGCCCCAAGAGACTAAGGTTGATTCTACACCTTCTGTACATACCCCACTACCTTGTAAAATTCCAGATCGATACAAGCCTCTTATTTTACCTCCTATAATCCATGATTTGCCGAAAAATCATGATCCATATCTACCAAGATTTGATGGTGAACGCGAAAACATCACTGCTAAGAGACATGTTCTAAATTTTGAGTCTTTCCTTGACCTTTTTGAAGTTAATGAAGATGATGTCAGTATTAGGCTTTTTTCTCTTTCTTTGCAAGGCAAAGTCAAGAGTTGGTGCAAAACCCTGCCTGATGGGAGCATCTCAGATTTCCAGCAGTTCGTCAAAGTTTTCCTCGACAAGTGGGTGGTAAGGCAGAAGCCCTTCTTGATTATATAAGAGTATAACCAATTGAAAAGACAACTAGGGGAGACAGTACAACAATTTTCTACCAGTTTTAACCAAGTTTATTATCTAATGCAGGTTGATATAAGACCTCCTCCCAGATCTGCTCTCTTGCACTACCTGGGTTCCTTTGATCTAGAAATAGAGTTTCAGCTAAGAGAAAGGAACCTTGCAACACTTGAAGAGATGTAGAATAGTGCAGCAGATGTAGAGGCTCATTTACTGATCCAAAGGGCAAAGTTGAAGGAAGAAGAGATGAAAAACACAGATCCAGAGGAATCGACATCTCTAGAGGTAAAGCATGACATTTTGGTAAGTGCAGTGGAAGAGATGATGCAAAGGATCATCACAAGGAGTGATTATGATGTTCAAGCCCGTGGCTCGGTGATTGAAGAAGAACAAGTTGCTAATCCAAAACATCTTCTTTCTTATCCCAGTTGTTGTAGATCTGATAATGATTGTTTCGTAGATCATCTTGGAGAAGAGAGATTTGTTGATATGAAATGTATGCTTGATGATGTGTTGTATACCGATGATTTGCCTTAGTTTGATCAGTATGATGATGATTATGTTCTCCAAACAGAAGCTAATCTTGTAGACAAATCAGCAGCTAGTTTGTAGGAGGAAGAAGTTCACTTTCAGCAGCTTGAGTACAATGATCAACAAATGCATATCAACTATGATAGTGAGAAGGATAGTGAAACAAATTTTGAAGTAAGTGAAGGATCTTTGCCTTTTTGTTTTGCTTCATTTCATTTCATCAGAGACAACATTCATGCAATCAGAAATCAATTGTCGACAAGTCTTGATTTGGATCATCTTGAGGGCAATAAAAACCTTGTTCAAGCCTTTTCATATCCACATATACAGCCCCCGAATGCCGTTGATTGTGAAGTTGCAGATGAAGACTTGGAAGCTGGCACATACAATCAAATGATACAAGATGATTTCGTACCATTTTGTTTGAATCATTTTAGTTTCTGAAGGGAAAACTGCATAATATATCTTCAAATCAGCAGCCTGTAGAAAGTCATGCAATCTCATCGAAACAAATAGAAAATGGGTTGCAACGGTATTTTCAAGTTTTTCGTGATCCAATAGCTGATGTGTTGGATGATGTCTACAGTCAAATTCCTTCTCCTATCTGTGAGCTTGACAAAAGTATTGATACAAACTTGATCCAGCAGTCGGTTTCTTTGTCATTTTCAGCAGGAGTCTCGTCACAAAGCTCAGATCAAAGTTTGCATTCATGGTATGAAGAGAAGAAAAGTAATCCATTCGATGAGCTATGTCCCAGTGTGCATGGATTTCAACTTATGTAGTGCTTTTGGAGGCAGATAGAGAATCCATAGTATTCAACGGATCTGTTCACAAGTTTTCATGGGAGTTGCCTTTTAGTAGTTCTCTCTTGTTGTTCATAAGTGAGCACTTGTGGAGAATTAAAATAACAGCTAAAATACTTACATTTTCATTGGTTGTTCCATTTCACTTGATCAGGTGGTGAAAAGAAAAATTAGAAACGGTTTGATGAATAAGCCCAATTATGAGCATCTTTCGAGTTTGATAGTTATGTTTAGTTAGATTTGGTTTTATGGTAGTTTTCAGTTTTAGTCTTGAGTCTGAGTCCGTTTGCATAATGTCAGCTTTCATGTTTTGACTCCATTGCCCAATGGATGAATGCACTGTCTACTTTTCCAAAGACCTGTAGTTCCTGGCACCTCCAAGGAGCTACCATTCTCATTGGAGCCAATGTTAGAGTCGATTTGTTCATCCCCCTGTCAGAGATCAAAAACTCTTTGTCGCATTTCATTTTTAGGTGTCTCATTCAGTCCAGTCATTTGCATTCCATTAGGAGCATCGATTTTCTAATGGAACGGTCTTGTCACTCATCTCCCTCATGTCATGTATCTGCTGGTTTGTGTCTATACATCAAAGTCAATTTTAATGTCATTCATAGTCCTATTTGGTCTCTTGGTCAGCAAAAGGGTCATTTTAGTGATTAGGTCTAGGGTTTCTTCTTCAAAAAGACTAATAATGTCCACAGGCACGTGAGGGAGGTTCAAAATTAGTTTTTATTGCAAAATATCATCGTCATTATGTTTGATCATGATTCTACTTCAAAACTCTGTTTTGAAGAAGAAATCATCAAATTTATGGTTTGTAATAAATATGTAATTTCTAAATTTTTTCAGTCATGAGGTACTTCAGGCGCAACCCTGGTCATCCTTTGCTGAAATTACATGCCAATCATCCCTGCAAAAATAGACAAAGTTTCATCATTCAGCCAAAAAATCAAAGTGGAAGCAAAAACAGAGTTATCTGAAAGTGCCAAAGTCTGCAACATTACAAAAATGGGTTAGCCAAATGAAAAATCAAATTCCATGCCATAAGAGATATTCTTGTGCTTCAATAGTTCATTTACATGCAAAAGAGAAAATTTGGTGAGTAAGTGTGAAGTGTGGGTGAAAATCGCATTAGGTTGCTCGGCACGACGCACTGGACAGGAGGAGCGGTGCACCCATCAGGCGCGGTGCACTGGGTGTGAATACACAGTGAAATTTAACACAGACGCGGTGCATTGGTGAGGCGCGACGCATTGGGTTGAGTGCACGGTGCATACAGCCAGGAAACCCGAAAATTGCCAAATTCACTCCAAAATCACGGAAAACATATTCCTTGCCATCGATACAAGTAGGTTGAACTGCTCTCATGTTTTTTCATCCAAGATTGATGGTTGTTGATGGTGTCTGATGAATAGTGAAGTGTGTTAAGGAAAGCAAACCCTATCTCTTCAAAATTTGCAAAGGAGATTGCTACTAGGGTTTTGTATTTGACAATTTTGCTCATCACTCCCTTATTACATATTTTCCTTGCTTTCATTATTCCCCAAATTCACATACCCCTAATCCCAAGTTCCCTTTCCCAAAATCCCAAATGCACCAAACCCTAGTCTCATGCTTAAAATTCCCAAACCCTAATGGCTATCCCAAGAGCTTCATGTCACCATTAGGCAGAATGTACCATCATTCAAAGGGTTTTCATCATCATGCCAAGTTCCACTGGGTCATTTCATGCCTTTTTCATGCTTCAATTGCACCTAGGTAAGGTCATTTCCCTCTCCCAGGGTTTTGAAGGAAATTTCTCTTGGATGGTCAAAGCATCAGCAAAAATTATATTCTAATGTCCATACACCTTCCCCTATCCTTAATGTACCTTATCAAACACTTCCCATCACTGAGATCCCCCAAATTCCTCATTTTTCCACAAACCCTAGTTTCTTGCTACAACTTGGCAATTTTCTAGGATAGGCCTGTGTCTTGCCCATTAGGACCCCTTCCCCTCACTTAATATTTGAAATTACACTTTCCCCTACTTTCTAACATCCCTCCCTACTTCCAAAAAGTTTCTCAAGAATTTAGAAGCCCCTTATCCCCTTCATTTCGCTTCATTTCGACAAATCCCCTGTTCCACACATCGGGATAGGTTTTACTCCAATGATGTTTCTGAGCAAGAGAAGATAAATTTATGAAAACAGAGAGAGTTGTTTTCCACAATGGGCCAAGGAAAAAACGCCTCCTTCAAATTTTGAACAGGTGTCATGGTTTTAGAGAAATGTCAAAAATACAGTTGCCTCGGGAGAATTGATGCACCTCTGAAGTGACCTTGGGAAACTCAAGCTGTCTCCTAGCTTGGTTGGCCAAATGAATTTCTTGATTAGTCAAATGCGAACTAAACACAATTTTTTTTCCCATGAGCTATCATGAGCTCAACTTGGATTTGAGGAACACCTTCAAACGATGATTGCAACAGCACTCTACCTTGAGGCAGCCTCATTTGTCACATTTTGAGTAGTCTTGGGCGATTTGAATTTTGATAGAGAAACTAAGCTCCAAAATAACAATTCTAGTTGGGCTGGAAGGTAGACTCAACTACCTTTCCAACGAGCTATCATGTGCCCAATTGGGACACCGGGAAGGTCCTCAAAACGGGTCTGCAAAAAGACGCTACGCACAACAATTTTTATCACAGGGTTTTCCTCCCTATGTGCTGCGCCACGTGGTGCTCGCTTTTGCTAGAGGGCCACAAATCACAAAAAATTTGCATTTCTGGATTTTTCATCAAAATTTATGCTTTCTTTTCCATGGCCAAGAAATTTGAGGAGGTTTTGAGCCCTCAAAAAGTCAAGAAACACTCAAAACATTACCTCACTGCCCATATTTTCACACACATGGAGCAATGTTGGGAGATTGACGTTTTGGAGGGGAAAATGACATCCAAATCCATAAATTCCACCTGGGTTGGAAATAAAATAGGTATGGATTTCCCACTAGCTATCATGAGCTCAATTTGGACTTCAGGAAGTTCCTCAAAGTCAGCTCTAAAGTGGCACGACGCATAGAGAATTTGGGCGCGGCGCAAAGAGAAATTTGGCCTCATTTTCACTCTTCAGCTCAGAAATTCACTCAGTTTTGACTAGTTTTACTTTTGGATGTAACTTTTGATCTACCATGATGTAATTTGATGAACATGATGTAATATTGGAACATTTTTTCTTGTTCTAGAGGATTCATTCACTAAAAAGTGAAAATTAAATGAATGAATCAGTTTCCTAGCATATAGAGGCAAGTTGTTTGATTGCCTAGATTTTAGTTCCTTGTTTAGAATTGGTTCAAACAAATTCTAGAATGATGAGATCAAATCCTAGAGGCAAGGGAATGGGTTTGGATTGTCTATATTATCTAATTTCTAAGTCATTTTCATGGTTGGACATTTGGGATTTCTTGGCACATCATTGTACATTTTACCTCTCCACTTTTGGCAAAGGAAAGACCAGGGTTTTGCAGCACTTGTTGGGATCCATGTGGTTCTGTGTTTTCATGGTGTTTTTCTCTATGTAATTGTAAGTTCATTGATGTTTATGTGTATCATTTTCCCTTCTCTTTTCTTCTGAAATTAAACAAATGAGTGATTAAGGTAGAATTCACTGGACTGTTGTGCTCTACCTTGAAATTTTGTTTAATTTTCAATGTTTTCATCTATTTGAGGAGGACTCTTGAGACTCTCTTGCCCTCCTTAGCACCTCACCAGTCTGATACATCCATTCATTCAATCTAAATAATCAAAACGATTGCCTTCCTTACCCTAATCAGAACTTTGCAAAAACTAGGCCTCATCCCTGGACCCAAATTTTCCTTTCCCTTTTCCAACACAAAACCCCCAAAAAACTCAAATTAAATCCTTGTACTTCATACCTAGCCTAATATTAGTTGTTAAATCAGTCATCTCAAGCCCATATGATTATATTTTGCTGAGATTGACCTGGAGAGAGCCCTCTCTTGTCCTCATAGGGCTAGCTATGAGGCTGAGCGTGGTTTGATGTGGACCTAGAAGCTTACCTTTTCAGCCTGAGGTAAATCTAGGCTCTAACATAGTGGTGACTCCACTGGGTAAGAAGGTTTATTTTCATTGTTTAGCTTTGTAGACTACAGACGATGTCTGAAGTTAGCCAGGTATCCTTCGAAACGCTCTTGCTTTGCATTAGCAGAGGTAGATGAAAGCTGCTTCAGTCAATCTCTGGTCTAGTTTATAAACTGAACATCTGATCTAAACGATCGCCCCAGTACATGTATCAGGTTTAGATCTGATCGTTGATGGTGGACAACGATTAGACCTAGCAAGGCTGAAATCATTCACCTGGCGATTCCAAATCATTTTCGAGATTAGATCCAAAAGCTTCACTGGAGGATTAACCTGACCAGAAAAAACATGAAAGGACAATATGGAAAGATCAGGTATTCAAGTTGGAATTTCATCCAAGACATTTTGTTCTTTGTTGTAAATTATTTCTTCTCTTTTCCTGAAATGTCAAGAAGGCTTTGAAAAGTAGACTATGTTTGAGAAGACATCCTCGACCGACATTTGATTCCTTCCCTTTGAAGATTGTGAATACTAAAGATTTGCATGCCTTTGAGCTTGATCAATACCTTTCTTCTGAATTTTGTGACGACCATCTTCAAATTGATGAGCCCCAAGAGACTAGGACTGATTCTAAACCTTCTGTACATACCCCACTACCTTGTAATATTCCAGATCGATACAAGCCTCTGATTTGATCTCCTATATTCCATGCTTTCCCTAAAACTCATGATCTATATCTACCAAGATTTGATGGTGACCGCGACAACATCACTGCTGAGAGACATGTTCAGAATTTTGAGTCTTTCCTTGACTTTTTCGAAGTTGATGAAGAGGATGTCAGTATTAGGCTTTTTGCTCTTTCTTTGCAAGGCAAAGTCAATAGTTGGTTCAAAACCCTGCCTGATGTGAGCATCTCAGATTTCCAGAAGTTCGTCAAGGCTTTCCTCGACATGTGGGTGGTAAGACAGAACCCCTTCTTGATTATAGAAGAGTATAACCAGTTGAAAAGACAACCAAGGTTGACAATACAATACTTTTCTGCTAGATTTAACCAAGTTTATTATCCGATGCCGGTTTATATAAGACCTCCTCCTAGATATGCTTACTTGCACTACTCGGGTGCCATTGATACGAAAATGAAGTTTCAGCTGAGAGAAAGGAACATTGCAACACTTGAAGAGATGCAGAATAGTGCAGTAGATGTACAGGCTCATTTACTGATCCAAAGGGCAAAGTTGAAGGAAGAAGAGATGAAAAACACAGATCCGAAGGAATTGACATCTCTAGAGGTAAAGCTTGACATTTTGGTAAGTGTAGTGGAAGAGAGGATGCAAAGGATCATCACAAGGAATGATTATGATGTTCAAGACCATGGCTCGCTGATTGGAGAAGAACAAGTTGCTGATCCAAAACATCTTCTTTGTTATCCCAGTTGTTGTATATCTGATAATGATTGTTTTGTAGATCATCTTGGAGAAGAGATATTTGTTGATATGACATGTATTCTTGATGATGTGTTGCATACTAATGATTTTCCTCAGTTTGATCAGTATGCTGATGATTATGTTCTCCAAACAAAAGCTAATCTTGTAGACAAAACAACAGCTATTTTGTGGGAGGAAGAAGTTCACTTTCAATAGCTTGAGTACAGTGATCAATCGATGCATATCAGCTATGACAGTGAGGAGGATAGTGAAACAAATTTTGAAGTAAGTGAAGGATCTTTGCCTTTTTGTTTTGCTTCATTTCAATTCATCGGAGACAACATTCATGCAATCAAAAATCAACTGTCAACAAGTCTTGATTTGGATCATCTTGAGGGCAATGAAAACCTTATTCAAGCCTTTTCATATCCACATTTACAGCCCTCGAATTCCATTGATTGTCAAGTTGTAGATGAAGACATGGAAGCTGGCACATACGATCAAATCGTACAAGATGATTCCATACCATTTTGTTTTGAATTATTTCAGTTTCTGAAGGGAAAAATGCATAGTATATCTTCAAATGAGCATCCTGTAGAAAGTCATGCAATCTCATCGGAACCAATAGAAAATGAGTTGCAGCAGTTTTTTCAAGTTTTTCATGATCCAATAGTTGATGTGTTGGATGATGTTTGCAGTCAAAGTCCTTCTCCTATTTGTGAGCTTGACAAAAGTATTAATACAAACTTGATCTGACAGCCAGTGTCTTTGTCATTTTCAACAGGAGTCTCGTCACAAAGCTTAGATCAAAGTTTGCATTCACGGTATGAAGAGAAGAAAAGTAATCCATTGGATGAGCTAAGTCCTAGTGTGCATGACTTTCAAGATCCTTATGCAGTGTTTTTGGAGGCGGATAGAAAATCCATAGTATTGAATAGATTTATTAATAAACAAGTACATTAACAAATGAATACTTTAATTATAGAATTGACCTAATTTAACTAACTTCTAAGAATAATAGTAATTTTTATATATCAAGAATATTATTTGTTGATAATATTATTGGAATAATAAATTATTAAATAAATATAGATTAGTTAAAATTATAAATAAATTGTCCCAATGGGGTAGCTCAAGCGCAAGGGCCCTGGAAATGAAGTCTCACGACCGGAAGTCTTGGGTTCAAAATCTTGGTCTACCATTCCCCCGTAGAGGGTAATACTGGGCATGTAAATTGGAGAGTCCCGCACCAGCTTACAAAAAAAATATAATATATATAATATATAATTAAATAAATTATAAAATTATTAATTTAGTTTAATTGGACCATTAGATTTGAATGATAAATAAAAATATTATTAAATAAATATATGATGTACCTATGATATTATTTTTATTTTGAATTAGTTAGGTTTTGGATATATATATACAGTTAGTTAACATTAACAAATGAATACTTTTATTATATAATTTACCTAATTTAACTAATTTCTTAGAATAATAATGATTAAATATAACAAGAATAATTTTGGTTTGACTCGAGGCATTAAGTCAAAATTAGCTGTTGGCAATTTAGCTGTTGGAGTCTCTGCACATACTATTTAACAAGCTAAGCTAGATTGGCTCTTCAACTTGTCCTGACGATGAACCACACTGGTTGGTTCGAAACGCGTCGACAAAAGAATATCTATGTGATTTCACCAAAAATTCTCTAAACATTGAACGGATCTGTTCACAAGTTTTCAAGGGATTTTCCTTTTAGTAGTTCTCTCTTGTTGTTCATAAGCGAGCACTTGCGGAGAATTAAAACAACAGCTAGAATACTTAATTGGTTGCATTGGTTGTTCCATTTCACTTGATCAGGTGGTGAAAAGAACAATTAGAGTAGGTTTGATGAATATGCCCAATTATGAGCATCTTTCCAGTTTGATAGTTATGTTTAGTTAGATTTGGTTTTACTGTAGTTTTCAGTTTTAGCCTTGAGTCTGAGTTCATTTGCATAATGTTAGTTTTCATGTTTTGACTCCATTGCCCAATGGACGAAGGCACTGTCTTCTTTTCCAAAGAACTGTAGTTCTTGGCACCTCCAAGGAGCTACCATCCCAGTTGGAGCCAATGTTAGAGTCGGTCTGTTCATCCCTCCGTCAGAGATCAAAAACTCTTTGTCGCATTTCATTTTTAGGTGTCTCATTCAGTCTAGTCATTTGCATTCCATTAGGAGCATCGATTTTCTGACGGAATGGTCTTGTCACTCATCTCCCTCATGTCATGTATCTGTTGGTCCATGTATATACATCAAAGTCAATTTTAAAGTCATTCACAATCCTATTTGGTCTCTTGGTCAACAAAAGGGTCATTTTAGTCATTAGGTCTAGGGTTTCGTCTTCAAAAAGTCTAATAATGTCCACAGGCACATGAGGGAGGTTCAAAATCAGTTTTTATTGCAAAATTTCATCATCAATATGTTTGATCACAATTATTCTTCAAAACTCTGTTTTGAAGAATAAATCATCAAATTTATGGTTTGTAATAAATATGTAATTTTTAAATCTTTTCAGTCATGAGGTACTTCAAGTGCAGCCCTGGTCATCCTTTGCCGAAATTACATGCCAATCATCCTTGCAAAAATAGACAAAGCTTCATCATTCAGCCAAAAAATCAAAGTGGAAGCAAAAACAGAGTTATGTGAAAGTGCCAAAGTCTGCAACATTACAAAAATGGGTTTGCCAAATGAATAATCAAATTCCATGCCATAGGAGATATTCTTATGCTTCAATAGTTAATTTACATGCAAAATAGCAAATTTGGTGAGTAAGTGTGAAGTGTGGGTGAAAATCGCACTAGGTTGCTCGGCGCAGCGCACCCATCAAGCATGGCGCACTGGGCGTGAATATACAGTGCAATTTAACACGAGCGCAACGCATCGGTGAGATGCAACGCATTGGGCTGAGTGCGTGGTGCATACAGCCAGGAAGCCCGAAAATTTCCAAATTCGCTCCAAAATCACCCAAAATGTATGCCTTGCCATCGATACAAGTAGGTTGAACTGCTCTCATGGTTTTTCATCCAAGATTGATGGTTGTTGATGGTGTTTGATGAATGGTGAAGTGTGTTAAGGAAAGCAAACCCTATCTCTTCAAAATTTGTGAAGGATATTGCTACTAGGGTTTTGTATTTGGTTGTTTTGCTCATCACTCCCTTATTTCATATTTTCCTTGCTTTCCTTATTCCCCAAATTCACATACGCCTAATCGCAAGTTCCCTTTCCCAAAATCCCAAATGCACCAAACCCTAGTCTCATGCTTAAAATTCCCAAACCCTAATGGCTGTCCCAAGAGCTTCATGTCACCATTGGGCAGAATGTACCATCATTCAGAGGGTTGTAATCATCATGCCAAGTTCCACTGGGTCATTTCATGCCTTGTTCATGCTTCAATTGCACCTAGGTAAGGTCATTTCCCTCTCCTAGGGTTTTGAAGGAAATTTCTCTTGGACGGTCAAATAATAAAAAAACCTTGTATTCTAATGTCCATACACCTTCCCCTATCCTTAATGTACCTTATCAAACACTTCGCATCACTGAGATCCCCCAAATTCCTCATTTTTCCACAAACCCTAGTTTCTTGCTACAACTTGGCAATTTTCTAGGCTAGGTCTGTGTCTTGCCCGTTTGAACCCCTTCCCCTCACTCAATATTTGAAATTCTACTTTCCCCTACTTTATAACATGCCTCCCTACTTCCAAAAATTTTCTCAAGAATTTATAAGCCTATTATCCCCTTCATTTCGCTTCATTTCGACAAATCCCCTGTTCCACACATCGGGATAGGTTTTACTCCAATGATGTTTCTGAGAAAGAAAATATGAATCTAGGAAAAATGAGAGATTTTTTTGTCTAGAATAGGCCAAGGAATAAAAACCTCCTTCACATTTTACACAGGTGTCATGGTTTTAGAGAAATGTCAAAAATACAGTCGCCTCACGAGAATTGATACACCTCTGAAGTGACCTTAGGAAACTCACGTTTTCTCCTAGATTTGTTGGCCAAATGACTTTATTGATGCATCCAATGATAAATATACACAAATATCTTTCCAATTATCTATCATGAGCTCAATTTTGAGTTGAGGAACATCTTCAAACGTTGACTGCAACAGCACTCTGCCTTGAGGCAGCCTCATTTGGCACATTTTGACTAGTCTTGGGAGCTTTGATTTTTGGTAGGGAAAATAAACTCAAAATTGAAACATTCTAGTTGGGTTGGAAAGTAGACTCAAATACCTTTTCAACAAGCTATCCTGTGCCCAATTTAGACACCAGAAAAGTCCTAAAATCTGGTTTGCAAAAAGGCGCTATGCACAACAATTTTTATCACAGGGTTTTCCTCCCTATGCACCGCGCCACATGCCGCTCGATTTTGCTAGAGGGCCCCAAATCACAAAAATTTTCCATTTTTGGATTTTTCATCACAATTTATGCTTTCTTATCCATGGCGAAGAAATTTGAGGAGATTTTGAGCCCTCAAAAACTCAAAAAACACTCAAAAAAGACCTCACTACCCATATTTTGACACACAGGAAGCAGTGCTGGGAGATTGACGGTTTGGAGGGGAAAATGACATCCAAATCCAGAAATTCGACCTAGATTGGAAATAAAATAGCTAGGGATTTCCAACGAGCTATCATGAGCTCAGTTTGGACTTTGGGAAGTGCCTCAAAATCAGCTCGCAATTGGCACAATGCATAGAAAATTTGGGCGCGGCGCATAGAGAAATTTGGCCTTATTTTCACTCTTCAGCTCAGAAATTCTCTCAGTTTTGATTAGTTTTACTTTTTGATGTAACTATTGATCTACCATGATGTAATTTGATGACCATGATGTAATATTGGCACATTTTTACTTGTTCTAGAGGATTCATTCACTAAAAAGTGAAAATTAAATGAATGAATGAGTTTCCTAGCATATAGAGGCAAGTTGTTTGATTGCCTAGATTTTAGTTCCTTGTTTAGAATTGGTTCAAATAACTCCTAGAATGATGCGCTCGACCCCTAGAAGCAAGGGAATGGGTTTGTCTTGTTTATATTATGTAATTTCTAAGTCATTTTCATGGTTGGACATTTCAGATTGCTTGGCACATCATTGTACATTTTATCTCTGCACTTTTGGCAAAGGAAAGACCAGGGTTTTGCAGCACTTGTTGGGGTCCATGTGGCTCTATGTTTTGATGATTTTTTTCTCTATGTAATTGTAAGTTCATTGATGTTTATGTGTATCATTTTCCTTTCTCTTTGGTTCTAAAATTAAACAAATGAATGATTAAGGTAGAATTCACTGGACTGCTGTGCCCTGCCTTGAAATTTTGTTTAATTTTCAATGTTTTCATCAGTTTGAGGAGGATTCTTGAGACTCTCTTTCCCTAATTAGCTCCTCACCAGTATGATCCATCCATTCATTCAATATAAAGCATCAAAATGATTGCCTTCCTTGCCCTAATCAGAAATCTGCAAAAACTAGGCCTCATCCCTGGACCCAAATTTGCCTTTCCCTTTTCCAACACAAAACCCCCCAAAAAATCAAATTAAATCCTTGTACTTCATACCGAGCCTAAGATTAGTTGTTAAATCAGTCATCTCAAGCCCATATGATTATCTTTTGCTGAGATTAACCTGGAGAGATCCCTTTCCTATCCTCGTAGGGCTAGCTATGAGGCTGAGCGTGGTTTGATGTGGACCTAGAAGCTTCCCTTTTTAGCCTGAGGTAGATCTAGGCTCTAACATAGTGGCGAATCCACTGGGAAAGAAAGTTTATTTTCATTTTTTGGCTTTGTAGACTATAGACGGCATCTGAAGCTAGCCAGGTAGCCTTCGAAATGCTCTTGCTTTGCATTAGTGGAAGTAGATGAAAGCTGCTTCAGTCAATCTTCGGTCTAGTTTATAAAAAAACATTTGATCTAAATGATCACCCCAGTACATGTATCAGGTTTAGATCTAATTGTTGATGGTGGACAAAGATCAGACACAACAAGGCTGAAATCATTCACCTGGCGATTCCAAATCATTTTCGAGATTAGATCCAAAGGCTCCACTAGAGGATGAACCTGACCAGCAAAAACATGAAAGGACAATATGGAGAGATCAGGTATTCACGTTGGAATTTCATCCAAGACATTTTGTTCTTTGTTGTAAATTATTTCTTCTCCTTTCCCAAAAATGTCAAGAAGGCTTTGCAAAGTATACTATGTGGGAGATTGACGTTTTGGAGGGGAAAATTACATCCAAATCCAGAAATTCCACCTGGATTGGAAAGTAAATAGCTAGGGCTTCCCAATGAGCTATCATGAGCTCAGTTTGGACTTTGGGACGTGCCTCAAAATCAGCTCCAATTTGGCATGATGCATAGAGAATTTGGTCGCGGCGCATAGAGAAATTTGGCCTTATTTTCACTCTTTAGCTCAGAAATTCTCTCAGTTTTGATTAGTTATACTTTTTGATGTAACTATTGATCTACCATGATGTAATTTGATGACCATGATGTAATATTGGCACATTTTTACTTGTTCTAGAGGATTCATTCACTAAAAAGTGAAAATTAAATGAAAGAATCAGTTTCCTAGCATATAGAGGCAAGTTGTTTGATTGCCTAGATTTTAGTTCCTTGTTTAGAATTGGTTCAAACAGCTCCTAGAATGATGAGCTCAACCCATAGAGGCAAGGGAATGGGTTTGGATTGTCTATATTATCTAATTTCTAAGTCATTTTCATGGTTGGACATTTGGGATTGCTTGGCACATCATTGTACATTTTACCTCTCCACTTTTGGCAAAGGAAAGACCAGGGTTTTGCAGCACTTGTTGGGATCCATGTGGTTTTGTGTTTTCATGGTGTTTTTCTTTATGTAATTGTAAGTTCATTGATGTTTATGTGTATCATTTTCCCTTCTCTTTTCTTCTGAAATTAAACAAATGAATGATTAAGGTAGAATTCACTGGACTGCTGTGCCCTGCCTTGAAATTTTGTTTAATTTTCAATGTTTTCATCGGTTTGAGGAGGACTCTTGAGACTCTCTTTCCCTAATTATCTCCTCACCAGTATGATCCATCCATTCATTAATATAAAGCATCAAAATGATTGCCTTCATTGCCCTAATCAGAAATCTGCAAAAACTAGGCCTCATCCCTGGACCCAAATTTGCCTTTCCCTTTTCCAACACAAAACCCCCAAAAAACTCAAATTAAATCCTTGTACTTCATACCTAGCCTAAGATTAGTTGTTAAATCAGTCATCTCAAGCCCATATGATTATCTTTTGCTGAGATTGACCTAGAGAGAGCCCTCTCTTGTCGTCGTAGGGCTAGCTACGAGGCTGAGCATGGTTTGATGTGGACCTAGAAGCTTACCTTTTCAGCCTGAGGTAAATCTAGGCTCTAACATAGTGGTGACTCCACTAGGGAAGAAGGTTTATGTTCATTTTTTGGCTTTGTAGACTACAGACGATGTCTAAAGTTAGCCAGGTAGTCTTCGAAACACTCTTGCTTTGCATTAGCGGAAGTAGATGAAAGTTGCTTCAGTCAATCTCCGGTCTAGTTTATAAATTGAACATCTGATCTAAACGATCACCCCAGTACATGTATCAGGTTTAGATCTGATCATTGATGGTGGACAACGATCAGACATAGCAAGGCTGAAATCATTCACCTGGCGATTCCAAATCATTTTCGAGATTAGATCCAAAGGCTTCACTGGAGGATTAACCTGACCAACAAAAACATGAAAGGACAATATGGATAGATCAGGTATTCAAGTTGGAATTTCATCCAAGACATTTTTTTCTTTGTTGTAAATTATTTCTTCTCTTTTCCTATAATGTCAAGAAGGCTTTGAAAAGTATACTATGTTTGAGAAGACATCGTTGGTCGACATTTGATTCCTTTCCTTTGAAGATTGTGAATACTAAAGATTTACATGCCTTTGAGCTTGATCAATACCTTTCTTCTAAATTTTGTGATGACCATCTTCGAATTGATGAGCCCTAAGAGACTTAGACTGATTCTACACCTTCTGTACATACCCCACTACCTTGTAAAATTCCAGATCGATACAAGTCTCTGATTTTACCTCCTATATTCAACACTTTCCCTAAAAATCATGATCTATATCTACCAAGATTTGATGGTGAACGCGATAACATCATTGCTGAGAGACATGTTCTAAATTTTGAGTCTTTCCTTGACCTTTTCGAAGTTGATGAAGATGATGTCAGTATTAGGCTTTTTTCTCTTTATTTGCATGGCAAAGTCAAGAGTTGGTTCAAAACCCTGCCTGATGCGAGCATCTTAGATTTGCACCAGTTCGTCAAAGTTTTCCTCGACAGGTGGGTGGTAAGATAGAACTCTTTATTGATTATAGAAGAGTATAACTAGTTGAGAAGACAACCAGGGGAGACAGTAAAACAGTTTTCTACCAGATTTAACCAAGTTTATTATTTGATGCTGGTTGATATGAGACCTCCTCCTGGATCTGCTCTCTTGCACTACTCGGGTGCCTTTGATATGAAAATAGAGTTTCAGCTGAGAGAAAGGAACCTTGCAACACTTGAAGAGATGCAGAATAGTGCAGTAGATGTAGAGGCTCATTTACTCATCCGAAGGGCAAAGTTGAAGGAAGAAGAGATGAAAAACACAGATCCGAAGGAATTGACATCTCTAGAGGTAAAGCTTGAAATTTTGGTAAGTGTAGTGGAAGAGATGATGCAAAGGATCATCACAAGGAATGATTATGATGTTCAAGCCCATGGCTCGCTGATTGAAGAAGAACAAGTTGCTGATCCAAAACATCTTCTTTGTTATCCCAGTTGTTGTAGATTTGATAATGATTGTTTTGTAGATCATCTTGGAGAAGAGAGATTTGTTGACATGACATGTATTCTTGATGATGTGTTGTATATCGATGATTTGCCTTAGTTTGATCAGTATGATGATGATTATGTTCTCCAAACAGAAGCTAATCTTGTAGACAAATCAGTAGCTAGTTTGTGGGAGGAAGAAGTTCACTTTCAGTAGCTTGAGTACAGTGATCAACTGATGCATATCAGCTATGACAGTGAGGAGGACAGTGAAACAAATTTTGAAGTAAGTGAAGGATCTTTGCCTTTTTGTTTTGTTTCATTTCAGTTCATCAGAGACAACATTCATGCAATCAGAAATCAACTGTCGACAAGTCTTGATTTGGATCATCTTGAGGGCAATAAAAACCTTGTTCAAGCCTTTTCATATCCACATTTACAGCCCCAGAATGCCATTGATTGTCAAGTTGCAGATGAAGACTTGGAAGCTAGCACATACAATCAAATGATACAACATGATTCTGTACCATTTTGTTTTGAATCATTTCAGTTTCTGAAGGGAAAACTGCATAGTATATCTTCAAATGAGCAGCCTGTAGAAATTCATGCAATCTCATCGGAACCAATAGAAAATGGGTTGCAAGAGTATTTTCAAGTTTTTCATGATCCAATAGCTGATGTGTTGAACGATGTCTGCAGTCAAAGCCCTTCTCCTATCTGTGAGCTTGACAAAAGTATTGATACAAACTTGATTCGGTAGCCAGTTTCTTTGTCATTTTCAGCAGGAGTCTCGTCACAAAGCTTAGATCAAAGTTTGCATTCATGGTATGAAGAGAAGAAAAGTAATCCAATGGATGAGCTATGTCCCAGTGTGAATGAATTTGAAGATCCTTATGCAGTGTTTTTGGAGGTGGATAAAGAATCCATAGTATTCGACAGATCTATTCACAAGTTTTCATGAGATTTGCCTTTTAGTAGTTCTCTCTTTTTGTTCATAAGCGAGCACTTACAGAGAATTAAAACAACAGCTAGAATACTTACTTGGTTGCATTGGTTGTTCCATTTCACTTGATCAGGTGGTGAAAAGAACAATTAGAGTAGGTTTGATGAATAAGCCCAATTATGAGCATCTTTCCAGTTTGATAGTTATGTTTAGTTAGATTTGGTTTTACTGTAGTTTTCAGTTTTAGCCTTGAGTGTGAGTTCGTTTGCATAAAGTCAGTTTTCGTATTTTGACTCCATTGCCCAATGGATGAAGGCACTATCTACTTTTCGAAAGATCTGTAGTTCTTGGCACCTCCAAGGAGCTACCATCCCAATTGGAGCCAATGTTAGAGTCGGTATGTTCATCCCTCCATCAAAGATCAAAAACTCTTTGTCACATTTCATTTTTAGGTGTCTCATTCAGTCGAGTCATTTGTATTCCATTAGGAGCATCTATTTTCTGACGGAATAGTCTTGTCACTCATCTCCCTCATGTCATGTATCTTCTGGTCCATGTATATACATCAATGTCAATTTTAAGGTCATTCACAGTCCTATTTGGTCTCTTTGTCAACAAAAGGGTGATTTTAGTCATTAGGTCTAGGGTTTCATCTTCAAAAAGTCTAATAATGTCCACAGGTACATGAGGGAGGTTCAAAATAAGTTTTTATTGCAAAATTTCATCGTCAATATGTTTGATCATGATTCTTCTTCAAAACTTTGTTTTGAAGAAGAAAGCATCAAATTTATGGTTTGTAATAAATATGTAATTTTTAAAGTTCTTTTAGTCATGAGGTACTTCAGGCACAGTCGTGGTCATCCTTTTCCGAAATTACATGCTAATCATCCCTGCAAAAATAGACAAAGTTTCATCATTCAGCCAAAAAATCAAAGTGGAAGCAAAAACAGAGTTATGTGAAAGTACCAAAGTTTGCAACATCAAAAATGGATTTTCCAAATGAAGAATCAAATTCCATGCCATAGGAGATATTCTTGTGCTTCAATAGTTCATTTACATGCAAAAGAGCAAATTTGGTGAGTAAGTGTGAAGTGTGGGTGACAATCACACTAGGTTGCTCGGCACGGCACACTGCGCAAGAGGCGTGGCGCACCCATCAGGTGCGACACACTAGGCATGAATACGCAATGCAATTTAACACGGGCATGACACATTGGTCAGGTGCGGCGCATTGGGCTGAGTGCACGGTGCATACAACCAAGAAGCCCGAAAATTGCCAAATTTGCTCCAAAATCACCCAAAACGTATGCCTTGCCATCGATACAAGTAGGTTGAACTTCTCTCATGGTTTTTCATCCAAGATTGATGGTTGTTGATGGTGTTTGATGAATGGTGAAGTGTGTTAAGGAAAGCAAACCTTATCTCTTCAAAATTTGCAAAGGAGATTCCTACTAGGGTTTTGTATTTGGCTTTTTTGCTCATCACTCCCTTATTGCATATTTTCCTTGCTTTCCTTATTCCCCAAATTCACATACCCCTAATCCTAAGTTCCCTTTCCCAAAATCCCAAATGCACCAAACCCTAGTCTCATGCTTAAAATTCCCAAACACTAATGGCTGTCCAAAGAGCTTCATGTCACCATTAGGTAGAATTTACCATCATTCAGAGGGTTGTCATCATCATGCCAAGTTCCACTCGGTCATTTCATGCCTTGTTCATGCTTCAATTGTGCCTAGGTAAGGTCATTTCCCTCTCCTAGAGTTTTGAAGGAAAATTCTCTTGGATGGTCAAAGCATTAGCAAAAATTTTATTCGGATGTCTGTACACCTTCCCCTATCCTTAATGTACCTTATCAAACACTTCCCATCACTGAGATCCCACAAATTCCTCATTTTTCGACAAAGCCTAGTTTCTTGCTACAACTTGGCAATTTTCTAGGCTAGGCCTGTGTCTTTCTCGTTTGGAACCCTTCCCCCCATTCAATATTTGAAATTCCGCTTTCTCCTACTTTATAACATTCCTCACTACTTCCAAAAATTACTCAAGAATTTAGAAGCCCCTTATCCCCTTCATTTCGCTTCATTTCGACAAATCCTCTGTTCCACACATCGGGATAGGTTTTACTCCAATGATGTTTCGGAGCACTAAAACATGAATTTGGGACAATGGAGAGAGGGTTTTGTCCAAAATATGCCAATAAATAAAAGCCTCCTTCACTTTTTACACAAGTGTCATGGTTTTAGAGAAATGTCAAAAATACAGTCGCCTTGGGAGAATTGATGCACCTCTAAAGTGACCTTGGGAAGCTCAACTTTTCTCCAAGCTTGGTTGGAAAAATTACTTGCTTCATGCATCAAATGATAACTAGACACAAATCTATTTCCAATGACATATCATGAGCTCAATTTGGAGTTGAGTAACACCTTCAAAACTTGACTGCAAGACCACTCTGCCTTGAGGCAGCCTCATTTGGCACATTTTGACTAGTTCTAGGAGATTTGATTTTCTATAGTGAAAATAAACTCCAAATTGAAACATTATAGTTGGGCTGGAAATTAAACTCAAGGGTCTTTCCAACAAGCTATCCTACGCCCAATTTGGACATCGGGAAGGTCCTCAAAACAGGTCTGCAAAAAGGTGCTACGCACAGACATTTTTATCACAGGGTTTTCCTCCCTATACGTCGTGCCACGTGGCGCTCGCTTTTGCTAGAGGGCCCCAAATCAAAAAAAGTTTGCATTTCTAGATTTTTAATCAAAATTTATGCTTTCTTGTCCATGGCCAAGAAATTTGAGAAGGTTTTGAGCCCTCAAAAAGTCAGAAAACACTTAAACAATGACCTCACTGCCCATATTTTGACACACAGGAAGCAGTGTTTGGAGATTGAAGTTTTGGAGGGGAAAATGACATCCAAATCCAGAAATTCCACCTAGGTTGGAAATCAAACAGGTAGGTCTTTCAAAATAGCTACCATGAGCTCAGATTAGACTTCGGGAAGTGCCTCAAAATCAGCTCCAAATTGGCGCGACGCATAGAGAATTTAGGCGTGGCGCATAGAGAAATTTGGCCTCATTTTCACTCTTCAGCTCAGAAATTCACTCAGTTTTGACTAGATTTACTTTTTGATGTAACTATAAATCTACCATGATTTAATTTGATGACCATGATGTAATATTGCCACATTTATACTTGTTCTAGAGGATTCATTCACTAAAAAGTGAAAATTAAATGAATGAGTCAGTTTCCTAGCATATAGAGGCAAGTTGTTTGATTGTGTAGATTTTAGTTCCTTGTTTAGAATTGGTTCAAACAATGCCTAGAATGATGAGCTCGACCCCTAGGGGAAATGGAATGGGTTTGGCTTCTCTATATTATGTAATTTCTAAGTCATTTTCATGGTTGGACATTTGGGATTGCTTGGCACATCATTGTACATTTTATCTCCGCACTTTTGGCAAAGGAAAGACTAGGGTTTTGCAGCACTTGTTGGGATCCATGTGGCTCTGTGTTTTGATGGTGTTTTTCTCTATGTAATTGTAAGTTCATTGATCTTTATGTGTACCATTTTCCCTTCTCTTTGCTTCTGAAATTAAGCAAATGAGCGATTTAGGTAGAATTCACTGGACTGTTGTGCTCTGCCTTGAAATTTTGTTTAATTTTCAATGTTTTCATCCGTTTGAGGAGGAATCTTGAGACTCTCTTGCCCTCCTTAGCTCCTCACCAGTCTGATCCATCCATTCATTCAATCTAAAGCATCAAAACGATTGCCTTCCTTGTCCCAATCAGAACTCTGCAAAAACTAGGCCTCATCCCTGGACCCAAATTTTCCTTTCCCTTTTCCAACACAAAACCCCCAAAAAACTCAAATTAAATCCTTGTACTTCATACCTAGCCTAATATTAGTTGTTAAATCAGTCATCTCAAGCCCATATGATTATATTTTGTTGAGATTGACCTGGAGAGAGCCCTCTCCTGTCCTCGTAGGGCTAGCTACGAGGCTGAGCGTGGTTTGATGTGGACCTAGAAGCTTACCTTTTCAGCCTGAGGTAAATCTAGGCTCTAAAAGGTGTCATAGGATTTGAGGTCCTCATAACTCCAAGTAAAAACATCCTGAAATTCTTTCAACAATTTAATGTATTTTACTTTTTTCAGAGGGAGGTAATGATTTTGAAAGTTTGATTAGTTTAGGATTTTCATTGGTGCCTATGTTACATTCCTCTGTATCAAACCTTAATGGTTCCATTTTAGGTTTCCTAAGAACATCATTTGGATCAAATAAATCTTTCAGGGGGTTAATCCCTTTGGTAAGAATTTATCCTTGAGATTAATTACTTCAGTTTCTTCACTGATTATTTCATCAATCTCAATTTTCTCTAAGTTATCTACACCTGATTTAGTAAATTTAGTTGGGTTGAAACTATCTAGTTCATCACCTTTTATCTTGTTTATTTCTATCTCATCCTTAGTGTAAGTATCTATGGATGTATTAGTATCTATATTATTATTTACAAACCCTTCTTCTGAATGTAAAAAGTTATTTATCTTCTTGTCATTAGAAAATATTTGCCAATTCTTCAAATTATTTGGAATTGTAGGTCTGTGCCCAACTTTAGCAGTGTATTGATGGTTAGGTTGGAAGGGTAATTTGCAAGTGCTGAAAAACATTGCTAAAATATGGGCTTGCACATTGTGTTTTCTAGGGATTACTGCAAGCTTTGTTTCTAGGAAAGTTTTAAGTATTTATACAATAGTTCTCGTATAACAACTTAATCTAGGGTCCTTTGTCATATATACCAAACATCAATCTGTTTTATAATTATTTGATAGTCTCCCATGACAGAAACTCTTTTATCTCATATATTCCTAGCTAACTTAAGACCTAAAATTAATTCTTCATGCTCAGCCATATTATTAGTACATTTAAAATTCAATCTATAAGCATGGCCTTCTGAGTGATTATTTTCCAAATTATATATCCACACTCCTACTCCTGCTCCAAACTTATTGAATTACCCATCAAATTCAATATGTCATAATATCTCATGCTCATAATTTTCACTATGTGGTGCAACAAACTTTTCATCACTTACAATAGTTTGACTATCTTGTTCATTGAAAAATTCTAAATTTTGGTTAGTTTCATTTTGTGTAGAAACTACAATTTCTTTTGGTTTTGTATTAATACTTCCTGAGATTTCTCCTGGTGTTTGATCAGCATCATACAAGATAAAAGAATCAATATTTGAGTGTATGGAGTAGATGGGAAATTTTTGAGGCCAATCCTAGATACTTACCATATATTTCATTAAGGTTTCTCAGTATAGTTTCTTAGGTTGTCCAAAAATAGAAATTGTTGCATATGACATATCTAGTTGTAAGGATCCCTGAAGTTTGGCTGCCCATGATCTGGATAACAACATGCCATACTTTTGTGGGATGTCAGCAACTACAATATCCATAAGGATGATTTTGGTAGGATATTGGACTAAAGTAACACACAAATATTTAATCAATCCTAGACACCTTACTTGACTGGAGTCAAATGAGAATAAGTCTTTATAAGGCCTTGTATTGTCTAGGTTTAATTTATCCATTACCGATTTGGGCATTAAGTTGTGAGAGGCCCCAGAATCCAACATTTCACCATGTAGAATTTTATCATGGATACTAAGGCTGATGTAAAAAGGTGGAACTCTTCCTTTTAATGGTTTGCCATTAATTGTTGGACCAAATATGAGTTCTGGTTGGTAATCAAACAAGTTAACAAAATCCTCATTTTCAACAATGTTTATGGTTTTTCCGTGGCTTGTAAGTTTCATTCTTGATTAGTTCTGTTAAAGGGACTGAAATCTTAAGCTTCGCTATCTCTGCTCCCAAATTGAATGGAAAAGAAACTTTTTCTATTTGAAGGTTTTGAATTTTTGAAGCAGAGATTTGAGTAGACTTGTCTTCTTTTCCTTTATTGGGGATCTCCTTATGTGGGTTTTTAGATTTGGTGTTTTGAGTTTTTTCCACTAGTTCCTTAGGTGGAATTGAGGTGGATGGTGAATCAGCAGAAGGTTGATCAGAGGTTATATCTACAATGGTGGGGCCAGAAGGATTTGGGTTCTGCCTAGGGAGAATTTGGAGGATCTTTGAAACAAGGCTTCTTTTATTTTCTTGGGTTGAATTTGCACTGTTTTCTTGGCTTAGTCAAGGACATCAAAATTCTTTCTGCTTCTTAGATTATATTGTTTATGTACTTCGAAAATGGCAGAACCATATCCCTATTTGTAATCAAATGACTCTCCAGACTGGATCTGTAATTGCTACAACATATGCAGTTCCTACTCATCTTGGGTGAGAAAAAAAGCATCCTCGTCATTTATTCCCATTAAGTTGATTTGTGTGTCTTGTTCTAGATCTTCAAGATGGGATGTTTTTGCATAATTTTCTTGATAAGGAGGCCTAATGTTCTGATACAGTCCATTTTTCTTAATGTTTTGATTTTGGTTTTTTCTGAAATTCAGGTTTCTAACTGGAGGTGCTTGTTAGTTATCCCATTAGGGTTTCCATTCTATGTTATCTATTCTATCCATTAGCCTTTCCATGCTTTTGTCTAAATTATCTATTTTGATGTCAGAGGGTGAAGCTCATCCTTAGCAGTTCCTCTTTTTTCATTTCTAACTCTAGCCCTTTTAGCTTACAAATTAGCTTCAACACTAATAGCTACACTTTTCATTTCTTCTAATGTTGGGGGGTTTCTTTCCCTATGTTTGAATGCCATATATGTGTCAAAGCCATCAGGGAACTTTATTAATGCTAAGTCAGGTGGGGATTTAAGATTAACTGGGATGGAATTATATATACTATTGAATCTAGTGCAGTAATCTTGAACAATTTCATTAGGTCCCCTTATAATATTCTCATATTCTGAAAGGATTTGTAGGGGATTCTTTTTCTTTTCCCATCTGTTCAAAAATTGCTAGTGAAATGCTTCTAAACTATCAATACTATTAATAGGCAATTCTCTAAACCATCTCCTAACATCACCAACTAAAGTATGGGAAAAGTGTCTCATTTGAACATTATCTGTGTCAATTTTGTGCAACTCAAAATAACATGTTATCTTTTTGACATGTTGTTGTGTAATGTACTGTATTGTGCCATCAAATTGAACGATTTTACTTTGGTAGTATGCTGGCATAGCACCAAGTTGGGCAAGTAAAACAAGAGGACCATATTGATTTGCCATGGTTGTAGGTTGGGAGGGGTTAAGATGTGGATGAAGAATGGATGAAGAATGAGGACTAGTAGGTGATGAATGGGAGATGATAGGCTGGTGAGGAAAGGTAGGTACAAATGGTGGTGAAGAATGGACTTCAGAAGGTATTATCGATGAAGTCAAAGGGAACAATGGTGAACTCAAAGTAATGGATGATTATTCAGAAAGCTCAGGGGCTGTGGAAGTATTAATGGATGATTGTGGAGATTTCAGAATGTATTCATCAATGGATTTATTGGCCTACTGAACTTCAAGGTCTGCAATAAGGTTAGGATCTAGAACAGTTTCACTGAGTGTATTTTCGGATTTAGTTCTAAATAATGACTGTTCAAATGGCACGTCAAAGGGAAGCTCTTCAAAAATAATCACTCATCAGGACATGAATTAGCCTTAACTAATGGTATTTGGCTAACTAAACTTTATTCCTTTCTAGATTCTTTTGAAATTATGTTAGTATTATCAACTACTGGGATAGGGTTTGGGTCTAGATTAGCCCTAGCAAAATGAGTCTTCCTGGAAGCCAGAATTTCAAACTTTTTAATTGTTTTTGTGAGTTTTTTCAAGGGAACTTCTAACAAATGAATTTAAGAAGCTTAGAATGAAAATTTATAATTTTCTTAAAGCTTTATTAAGGCTGAGGATTCGAAGTCCCCATCATGGTTTCCACTATGTTATCACTCAAAACTTTTCCCTAGAAGTTTTTAGAAGAAGGAAAGGACTATTGGCATTATGATACACATGTTGTACTTGATTGCAACCCACTCATCTCAGATGATAAATTAGAGTGCAGCAAAGTTCACACACTTTCATGAAGATAAAAGTTTCCTTCATGTAGAGAAAATTTCACGCACTTTTATGCAGAGAAAAATTTATTTCATGTAGAGAAAAGTTCACGCACTTTTATGTAGAGAAAAATTTATTTCATGTGGAGAAAAGTTCACGCACTTTCATGGAGAGAAAAGTTCACACACTTTCATGGTTGGTTCATGGTATTAGTCTGACAACTTTTGATCCTATGGTTTTGGTCCGTGGTATTGCATCCAAAAGTGTTGATCTCACGCACTTTCATGGTTGGTTCATGGTATTAGTCTGATAGTTTTTGATCCTATGGTTTTGGTCCGTGGTATTGCATCCAAAAGTGTTGATCCCAAGTATTGTGTTCATGGTATTGTGTTATTATGGTTTTGGACTGTGGTATTGTGAAGGCCTAAGACTATAAAAGAGGAAGGAGATCATTTGGCAAAGCATCATCTAAATTGTTATTGAATATCTGATAAAGCGTTAGATCTAGAATACTGGTAATTGGGTTATGGTGCAGATCTAGATCTGAATGAAGGAGGAACCTTAGCGCAAAGAGAAGGATAAGTTCTATTGATGGGTCATAATCTTTAAGCTTGAATGATAGTATCTTTGTATGATTTTGATATGTTATATGTGGCAGTTGCTTGATCTATAAATCAGATAATCTGGGTTAATTAGTGTTTGAATATCTGAAAGAACGAATTATCCTTTATAGATCTGTATGCATGTTTCAGGTTATTAAAGCAACGTATGTCTTTTGAGTTGTGATATAGTTGCTTCTGTTCATTGCTGCAGTGTTCTGGGTTCAGATTTGGTGCGTGGTTACTATTACTATGATTTGGATATAGCTGTCAGAGAAGTGCCTACTGGATTCAGTGCTAATTGGTGAAAAGGAGATTGTTTGATGCAAAAATTCTTGATGATGGATTGATGTTCATGGATTTAGTCTGAAAATTTATGAAACGTGGTCCCTGGAAGAAAGAGAAGGTTGTAGCCTTTTGTAGGCTAGCACCTACGTACTAGTATCTTGGCTAGTGCAAGAGCTAAGGGGGTTGTAGCTCCCTTCTAGGAGAAGATGGAAAACGAGAGAGGATTGTAGCTCTCTGCAGGTTGCAGCCTGCGTACTGGTAAAGGACTGCACCAGTACAATTGTAAAAAGAAGTTTCTAATTAAAGAGAAGATAGAGACAAATTGCAGCAGGAGGTTTTCACCTACATTGGGTTTCCACCTTATATCTTGTGTTCCTGTGTGTGATTGTCTTCTGCCTATTTCACTGTTTCTGGTTATTGGTTATGTGATTCTGATACACAGATTAACAATCAACATCTGAAAGATAAAGTAAATTATACGCGGGTTTCCTTCTAGATAGTTGCGGGTTTAATTAACTAAAGTAGCGTATATCATTTGGATTTGAAAAAGGAATATTTGACTTGATAATACTAATTCACCTCCCCTCTCAGTATTATTTCCAACAATTGGTATCAGAGCAGGTCCTTCTGAAGAAGCTTGATCACTTGAAGGAAGATCCATCATCATGAGCAACTACGAGAGAGAAGCATCGATCAGGGCAACGATTTTTGATGGGACAAACTTCATATATTGGAAGGTAAGAGTTACTACCTATCTTCAATCTCTTGGTACAGAAGTCTGGGATATCATAGATACAGGGTACACTTTTCCATCAGCAACTCCTACAAATCCGGCTGAGAAGAAGCAGTTTGAAACTAATGCAAAGGCTGTCAATATGCTATTAGGATGTCTATCTTAATTAGAATTCGTCAAGGTTATGCAGTATAAAACCGTAAAAGAAATATGGGACAAGATCATTCTGAGCTATGAAGGAGATGAACAGGTAAAAAGAGAAAAACTTCAAACCCTCAGAATTCAATAGGAAAATCTCAGAATGTACAATGATGAAAGTGTGGCTGATTATTTCCTACGCATAGATGAGATTGTTAATTGTATGAAAAAATTGGGTGAAGAAATAAAAGAGGCTGTTGTGGTTGAAAAGGTTTTTAGATCTTTGTCTTCTATGTTTGAATCAAAAGATTCTGCAATAGAAGAAAAGGAGAATCTACAGAAAATTACCATGTCGCAACTACACAGAATTCTAACCGCTTATAGAATGAGGAAAGGGGGACCATCAGACAGAAGAGAAGTCACATTCAAGGCCTCAGGAAAAGGAGATTCTTATGACTCAGGACATATGTCAAAAGAAGAGGAAGAATCAAATTTTGTCAAGAACCTTCAACGGGGTGCTGGAAGATTCAGAGGTAAGTTAACTTTCAAATGTTTTGCTTGTGGAAGAGTCGGTCACTATGCTGCCAAGTGTCCTCATAAAGGTAAGGAACATGTTAGATGGAACAAGAAACCGAATGTAAATAAGAAAAGCTATTACCCTCATGAAGACAGTGATGGATTTTCAAATAGTGATGAAGATGAACAAGGTAATAAGTATACACTTTTAATGGCTTTTGAAGATGATGATTTCATGGATGCTATAGATGAAGAAGGTCTTTATGAAAATATTTATAAACTCAAAATTTGTTTAGAAGAGAAAAATATGATTATTGATACTCTACAATTCCAATTGGCTAAAAGTGAAAAACATCATGAAAAGTTAGAATGTGAAATAGTGGGACTTAGAAAAGAGATTGAGAAAACTAAAGCTCTTAATCTTAGATTTGTTAAAGGATCTGAAACTTTAGATGAGATTATCAAAGTACACCATTCTCCACTAATCAAGACAGGTCTGGGATATAATGAAGAGGCATCTCAAGCACAGAAGCCATCCACCTCCAAAAGTTATATTGATGCAACAAGGAGAAGTGAACAAATTGACAATCAACAGCAACGGCACAATGCTGCTCACCAAGTAAATCAGGGACATTTTTCTTCAAGAATGAATAGAGATCACCAAGTAAATCAGGGTCAATCTGCTTCAAGGATAAACAGAAGCTACAACAGACCACAGGTAAATCATTCTCAATTTGTCTCAAGAATGAATGTCAATGAAAACTACAATCCTTCGGTCTGCAGGGCTAATAATCGCAGGAATTTCTTCAATGTCCAATGTTTCTCTTGTCACAACTTTGGACACAAAGTAGCTCAGTGTGTTTCCTACAAAACTATCATGACTAGAGAAACTAAAAAACAGAGGAGTATGACTAGAATCATGAAAAGGACCTGTTCTGCTCTTGAAAATGAAGTAGAATGTTCTATTTGTAATAATTTTGGTCATGAAGATTCTAAATGCAGGAGCAGGTTTCTGTAGGCAACTCAGAAGGAGTAAGCCTCAAATATCAAAACATGGAGAATGAAATAACCACAACCAGAAAGATGTGGTATAGCCTTATATGCAGAAGGGAAGGAAAACCAATGGTACATCGACAGTGGATGTTCAAACATATGACAAGTGATAAAGAAAAACTTCAGTCATATAGTGCCTTGGAGAAGGAGAAGAAGGTCTCATTTGGAAATGACACCCCTGCACTCATAAAAGGTAAAGGTTCTGTTCTTTTAAAAGAAAAGGTCAAAGCAGGAAATGGTATGTAAGTGATGGCTTTAAAGCATAAATTCTATGAGTGTCGATAGATGTTGATCAAGGAATAAGAGGAAATATTCGATCAAATGGAGTGTGTTCGTGATCTTGATACAGGGAGAAACAGTGATCAAAAGCATAGAACTCAAAATAATTTATACATATTCAAAGAAGGACAACAACAATGCTATCTGAGCAAGAATGATGAACACTGGCTATGGCACCGGAGGTTGGGGCATCTAAGCTTCTCACAGATAAGGAAAGCACGCAAATACCAGGCAGTTCGTGGTCTTCCAGACATCAGAATTTTAGATAATAGAATCTACAAATCATGGCAGCTTGGTAAGCAAACCAGAGCTAACCTCCCTCAGAAGGAAGGATCAACTAGCAGGCCACTTGAGCTTGTCCATACTGATGTATGTGGTCCATCTAGGAAAAGGTCACCTTGGGGAGAAGAATACTTTATATTATTCATTGACGACTATTCAAGGATGGTTTGGATAGGAATGATGAAGCACAAAGATGAAGCCTTCGAAAAATTCAAATCCTTCAAAGCTTTGGTTGAAAATGAATTAGATCACAAAATTAAATGCCTTAGGTCCGATAGAGGTGGGGAGTTTACCTCAAATGAATTTTTCGATTTTTGTGAAGAACATGGAAGAAGAAGAGAATTCTCTACAGCCATGACTCCTCAACAAAATGGAGTAGTGGAAAGGATGAACAGAACGGTTCAACAAATGGCTCGTGCTATGCTTGATGAGTATGGAACTCCCACAACTTTCTGGGGTGAAGCTGCATTTGTTGCAGTTGTTATTCTAAAAAAAACAAACATCCGGGTGAACAGCACTCAAACCCCTCATGAGCTCTGGTATGGTGAGACTCCTTTGGTAAAATATTTCAAAATTTTTGGGAGTAAATGCTACATCAAAAATACTGATGAAAAGCTTGGCAAGTTTGAACCCAGAGCAGATGAAGGCATTCTTCTCAGTTACTCTCCCCACAACAAAGCATACAACTGTTACAATAAAAGGCTTGGAAAAATTGTTGAAAGTATTGATGTAGTGGTTGATGAAGATAAAAACACTCCTAGGCAAGTAAGATCTGAAGATTTCGAAAATGAAGAGGACTATCCATCTACATCAAATCAGATTCATGATGAATAAGAAGAGACCAATGAGGCACCAAAAGAATAGATAAGGTTAGAAGAAAAGACTCCATCCAGGTACATTCAAAAGAATCATCCAGAATCTCATATTTTGGGGCAGAAAGAGGCTGGTATACAAACAAGAAGAGAAATAGCAGAAGCTTCAAGCTATTTGGCATTACTCTCCTCCACTGAGCCACAAAATGTAAAAGAGGCATGCAAAGATGAATGTTGGGTCAAGGAAATGGATGATGAACTTGAGCAGATTGAAAAGAACAACACTTGGGAGTTGGTTCCTAGACCAAAAGATAAAAATGTCATAGGGACAAAATGGATATTCAAAAACAAGTTAAATGAAAATGGGGAACTTGTTAGAAATAAGGCTAGACTTGTTTGTAAAGGGTATGCTCAACAAGAAGGAATAGACTTTGAAGAAACTTTTTCTCCCGTTGCTGGACTTGAGGCCATCAGAATGTTCCTTGGTCTCTCTAGCTTTCAGAAATTCAAAGTATTTCGAATGGATGTGAAATCTGCCTTTCTGAATGGAGACTTAGAAGAAGAAGTGTACATTGAGCAACCAGATGGATTCATTCTTGGAAATGATCCAAAACTTGTATGCAAACTTAAGAAGGCTCTCTATGGTCTTAAACAGGCTCCAAGGGCTTGGTACTATCGTCTGGACAAATACCTTCATCAACAAGGTTTTTCAAAAGGATCGGCAGATAGCAATCTTTATATAAAAATTGAAAATCATAAATTGCTAATACTTGTTGTGTATGTTGATGATATCATATTTGGCAGCAATGAAGAAGCTATGAGTCAACATTTTGGCTTGTTGATGCAAAAAGAATTCGAAATGTCCTTGATAGGAGAGCTGACATATTTTCTTGGTTTACAAATCCAACAAAATGAAGGCGGTATCTTTTTATCTCAAACCAAGTACCTCAAGCAGATCTTGAAGAAATATGGGATGGAGAATTTGAAACCTGTATGTACCCCGATGGTGACAGGATGTAGCCTCAGCGCAAATGGTGACTCGGCAGCAGTGCATCAACCAACCTATAGATCTATGATTGGTAGTCTTCTCTATCTAACAGGAACCCGACCAGACATCATGCATGCAGTGGGAATAGTTGGAAGATTTCGGGCAAATCCAAAGGAAACTCATCTTCAGGCAATGAAGAGAATTTTCAAGTATCTTCAACGAACTCAAAACTATGGTCTATGGTATCCTAGAGATACAGATCTCACTCTTCATGCTTATACAGATACAGATTGGGCTGGAAGCGTGGATGACAGAAAAAGCACTAGTGGTGGTGCATTCTTTATGGGTTCCAGATTAGTATCTT
>APFE031671397.1:120321-137425 GCA_000404065.3 Pinus taeda | reverse complement strand
TTGTTGTGGTGTAACCCTTGTAGGTTGTGGAAAGCTAGGAGAAACAACACTTCCATTATTATAGTTGTGAGGGGTAGATTTCCTTGTTGCCATAATTTTACTTTCCACTATGTAACAAAGCTCTTTTACTCTTTTCAATTGTTGTGGTGTTGCTCTAAAGAAGGTGTTGCTCTTTATATCCTCATAATGTGCTATCATTTCCTCCGTGAAAATTGACCACATGACAAGTTGTTTACGAGAACAAAGCCCTTTATACCATAAAAATTGATCCGGTTCTAAATATGAAGATGCAATAAATACCTTTTGAAATAGTGGTACAACATGTAAATCAAAATATTGCTCCATCTGAAGTATCCAATTTATCAGATCCTTGCCATCAAACTTCCTCATATCACTTTTTCTTGATTTTAGGAGCTCGATCTTGAAATGACTATAACTTTGTAATTTTGATTCTTCTAGTTCTAAAATTGCGACCTGCAGTAGCTCTCTATGTCCTCTTTCCAATGCCACCAGTCTGATCCAAACTGGATTCTCCAAGAAAGAGTTATGCCAAATATCCCATGGTGACCTGATTATAGACTAATTAAGTAGAGCGAACTTGTACGACGTGCCACATGTCACTGTTTCAACCTTTGGCTCTGAAAAATATATACAAGAAACTACAGTCTGTCCTCTTTTTGCACCTTCTTACGAAATTTCAATCCGATGCTCAAAGAGAAAGTTATGAAGATTTTCCCCAGGTCAGTTGTTTGGAATGTAATTCAAAAGTCTTCAAAAAGACCAACTTCCTCAGATCATATCTCCATAAATATAGCGCAAAAATCTCTAAAATTCAAACCCGAGGTTCAGTGCGATTTCGTCTCAAATGGGTTTTTTTTCGCTTCTGAAACATTGCAGAAAAAATTTATAGTGAAAATTCCACGATGACCTATTTGGAGCAGTGAAACCCTAGAATCCAAAGCTCTGGTACCAAATGTTATGAAACTAGCTCTCAAAAAGATAGAAAAGAGAGATCAACACCTTAGAATTTAGCCTCTTTGAGGGGGCAACCTCCTTTACATTACACAAATGAACAATACTTGGATGATACAAATGACAAGACCTCCTTTCTATATATAGGAGTCTAAGGAGTCATAATATAATCAAAGCCAACATAACAATAATAATGTAAAGGCACAATAATAACAATAGTGGGCTTCTATGGGGCGCAATAGTAACAATATGGGGACTACATGGGTACAACAATATAATAAGGGGGCTGTACTAACAACAATAAGGGGTTACACTAGTAGTATAGGGGCCTAACAAAATGCAAGTATAAAAGGTAAAAGCAAATAAATACGGTAAAAGACCTTGGTAAAAACTAGGATGGGACAAGAAAGAGGAATTACAGGAGGTAAATCCTCCTCATTTACTGCCCATCCATTCACATATCCCTCCATCAGCTGAAACTACACACAGCCAAATCAGGAGTAAACAAGACAACGAAGCAAGTGGAAGTACAAGCAACCTCCCTACTAGAAGGCAACCGAGGTAGTAAGAGTGAAAGGACAAGTTACCGTTAATTTGGGAGTTGTACCTCCCTAATTTTGAGGGAAGTAGTTGAGACTTCAGATGTATAAATAAAGAGGCTTAGGACCTCAATTTTTTTAGCCAGTTACCAGTTAGCTAGATAGTTAGTCAGTCAGTTAGCAAGGATTCAAACTTCTACTTTGTAACAGTTTGATGTAATACAATGTTCTTTGATAATGAAGATGAGTTTTGAGTTGAACCAGCATTGAGTTAACTGAGAGGGCTGGAGCTCCTGGGTTAGGGCTTGACCATAGCAACCATAACACCTCTTTCTTGTATTGTTAAGTAGCATAGCTTCCTGCTTTTTGTCCATTTGTTTAATTAGATGCATTCTCATTACAACAACAGTATAGATTCATGCTTTATGTTCATTTACTTAAGTAGTTCATTTCCATTAAAGTAGAAACATAGATGCATGGTTTGATTGTTCATCTGGTTAAATAGATGCATTTTCACTACAGTGATTTAGCACAGACTCATGGCTTTCCTGCTCATTGACTTAAGTAGATCCTTGTTTTCTGTTCATTTGCTTGAATAGTTGCAGTCCATTACAGCAGGGTAGAACAGAGTAGTTTTGTTTCAGTTTGTTCCATTTATGCTTTCATTTAATCAATAGGTTAGCAAAGAGAAGGTCCACAAGGTTGTTCACAGGTGTCTCGGCCTCACCTCCTCCCTCTGGCACTATGTTGTGAGGAAGAAACCCTGCAGAAACCCCAAAAACACAAGGTTTTGATTTTTACAGAGGGTTTGTTGTTTAACCCAGTCATCTAGTCATTTCATAAGTGCTCTTCCCATTTAATGGTCCTCATCTTGTTCACTCTCTCCCTGTCAGTCGCCCTCACTCATATTCCCCGTTCATTCTCCTGCAGCATGAAAAGCTCAGCAGAAGTTGTTCATCCATGTTCAAATAGTTTTTAACTGTCAAACGCTTTTTATAGGCCACACTGACCAATCATTGCTCAACTTCACTTTTCGCACTGACTTTCTACCTTTTAAATCCCCACCATTGATTTGCCTTGTCAGATCCAATGGTTGTCACACAGCCACTCACCAACCTACTCAGTCACATCTCCGCCGTAGATTTGCCTTGCCAGATTCGACGTCCCACGTGCCATATCGTGTGGATTTCTGTCCAACCGTTATCAGGCTGAGGGCACGCGATATGGGTGGTTTCCTTGTGCTACGTGTCAGCTGGGGAGGATAATTGCGTGAAATTCCCCAAAACCATTTACGAGTTTGAGGGCGCGCAATATTCCGCTTACCGCCCTCCAAACCCGCTCGTCCTTTCCGCACGTTTTCTTTTCGTGCTTCAACCTCCACCGTCGATCTGCCTTGTCAGATCTGACGGATGTCGCTTCACTCAATACCATTTTTTCACGTTTTCTTCTGTTCGCGTTCTCCGTTGTTCATCTTCTGACTGCCCACGCGATATAATCCTAGCCGTCCATCCTATTAGGCCACCATGTCCGCCCATTTTCATATGCACCCTCCTACTGTCTGATCTCATCCGTTCATTCGCCTTTCCCCCGCTTAATCTAACGGTCCTCATGTTTTGTCACTCCTTCACGTCCTCTTTCCACCAGTTTTGACTTCTAATTATTTTCTTGCTCAGATACAAACTTAACCTAGTTTCATTGTTTACCCCTTAGTCTAGTTTGATGCTTTCTGGATAGCAGCAGTAGGTTAGTGTTAATTTCTGATTCTGCTCAGCATAGTTGTTTACTAAGTTAGTTAGGGTTTGGTGTGAGTTAGGCTTTCATGTTTCTTTCTTCATTTATGCAGTAGAATAGCTATCCCCTAGACTAGGTTTGCTCTCCTTCCATAAAAATCAAGATTTTCCTGGCCTTATAGAAGTCTGGCTTGGAAACCCTAGGGTCTCTTGCCAGAGGAGCAGTGACAAAAGGCAGTACCTTCACTTCTACTTGTGTATATAGCACACTCACCTCCAAGTTTGTGCAAACCCCAGGTTGATAAGTAAATTTGGTAGCCCTTGGAGTTTCAGCATTCTTTCTGCAATACCTAGGCTCATCAGTGATATGCGGGTGACTCCTGCATGCCTAGACACAAGGCCTGTGCATAAGTACCTTCCTGAGCTAAAAACTTCAACACTCCATCTTAGTAAGGGAGGTACTTCTGGAAGAATGTCCTCCACCAAGATATGTATCCATGCCCATATCAGTAGTTATAGCTTCTCCCTCTGACCCTAAAGCCTATCCTACTACCTGACTTGAAAATTGAGTTGAGAACTTGTTACAATTACCCATGCTCCAAGGAGTATTATCACACTCCTAGCATTTATTAGTGTCATATCATATCAATTGAGTCTCTTGGTAGTACCTCAAGAATCCTCTTCCTAGTTATTTGTCCCCTCTTGGTAACTGATCTTATATCCAAGACTCCCTCGGATACACCCACAAACTGTCCTAACAACATTTATGAATGCCCTTGTCTGATGCCAAGAATTACTATGGCTTCCAAGGTCACTCCCTCTAAATATAGAATCACCCATCCATCTATGAAGAAACCTCTATATCCATCATCCTTTAAGGCTGATACTGAAAGCACATATACCATCATCCCTAGAACAAATAACATCCCTGTCACCTCTAGAAATCCTATTGAATCTAGTTGGAATTTGACACATCCAACCCCCTTCATTGCATGTGTGGTAGTAGTCCCACTAAACACACTATAGTATAATCCTGTCTTTGAAATATCGCAGAACACTGACCTCATCCCATCATGTGACTCGATGCTCTACTGTTCACTAGCCATAACCCACTATCTCATGCAAAATAGTATAATTGTCCAAAATATAGGCAACAAGATAAAACATTTTCTCAGAGTTCTTTGTACGATCATTAATTACAATTGATGTTGTTGTAGCCGCCTGCATCTCCTTCTTTTTATATGGACATTGGCTCACATAATGACTAGGCTTGTGACATTCAAATCACTTCATTTTTCTCATGTCCTTCACGAAACCTCCACTTCCCTTCCCTTTAATTCCCCCCTTTGCAGCAAGATAAACATTTTTATCTTCATCCCACCATCATGTTGGCCTGCAATTTTGGAACATATCCTTGTCTCTTCATGTATGAAATCATCCCATAGTCTATCCCAACATGTCTTGTGAAACAATCACATTGACAAAGACATCCCATTTTGGAGGAAATCCACCTAAGGATGATATAACCAACTCTTCACTATTAATAGTTTCCTTCACTGCTACTAAATAATCTCTAATCTAAGTAATCTTGGTCAGGTATGATGAAAATATACCAGTTTCAGACATCTTGGCATCTCTTAATTTCTCTTTCAACACCATCTTCTTGTTTTGGTTTTTACTTTGGTATAAATTGGTTAAGGATTCCCACATATCAAAGGCATTCTTCTTCCCTACCACGTGAGTTATAATATGGTATTTAAGTGAATCCATGATTATTATGTTGGCCTTCACATTCCTCTTATTAAAGTCAAGCCAACTAAGTAGGATATGTAGGAATATTGACTACCTTCTCTATAATGTCCCACAATCCTTGTTCCTCAGATGAAAAAATAACCCGCTCCTTTTATGGGCTAAAGTTTCTTGCCCCATCTAACTTGTCGTCATAATGTAACCTAGTAGCCATCACAAAACAAATTTTCCAACAATAATTTTCACTTCATTTTTTTTTATGCATTATCTGGCTGGCCCACTGTGCCACTTGGGCCTGCACCTTGCTACCTTGAAACCTGATTGCGATCTCAGCTTTGTTTCTATAAACTTATGACCAACCACTGAAATGTGTCATCCTAGTCATTACCACAAGCCTGATGTTGTTTTTTTGTCGGCCAATCGCTGGTCAGTGTTGGTGCTTCGACCACTGAGTGATGGTTGCTGACGGTTATCTTCCTAGTGACTGTTGGTAGCTATATTTCTTGGTGGTTGTTGATAGTTGTATTTACTTGTGTATGTTGTATAGGTGACTTATCACCTACTCAACTACTTCCCCAAGTTGTTCAATTTTTTCTACCCAGTCTCCCAAGGACTAGTTACGGTTCGATTGGCTCTCCCTCACTTTGACTGTCCCATTTCTCCCCGTCGAACCATGCACCCTTCTACCAAGAAATGACTCTGTCAACCCTTTGTTGTTGGATTCTTCCTCAAGATGGCTTAGTATGTGTTTGTGTTCAACCTAACCTAACTGCTAAGGGACTTGAAGATTGTCTTTTGTCAACTAGTGATTGCTCTTACCATGCTCTACACCTGACACATGATTGCTAGTGGTTAGAAGTTCTGTCATTGCCTCTGTCTCCTTAGCCCGTTGTGTTGGGCTTGTTAGTTCTATGTGACTTCAATGAATTCCTTGCAACTGGCTAACTTCTATCTATGGGGTCTATGTCTTCCACCCTCCTACACCATTAGATCATAACTCTGCACCCTTGAACCATAACTCTGTGACTCTGTGTGTCTATGCCATTATACGATTGAATAACTTGGAGGTTGTTGCCTCGACAACTAGTTGGATCTGACTTGTTGATCTTGGGTGATAGCTGGAAGGGTTCCGACTATCTAGCTTGGGCCATTGGCCATGCATGAACACTCAACCTTTTTTTATTTATTTTTTATTTGAAAAAAAAATTCTAGTTCGATTGATCCCAACCAACCTCGGCTCCAAGGATCCGATAAAAACTTGGTACCTACAATTCCGATATTGATTCACTGTTGGAACCCTTATACCATTTTAGAATTTATGAAATTATCACCCTATATTTAATTTCCATCAGTTAATAATTGAATAAATACATGGCTAAGTTCCTAGCACATAAAATTCAACGGAAGCAAATTATGATATGAATCACAAACATAAAAATATTTTTTCCCAACAAATTAGTTCTTCATTAATTAAAATAACAACTTAATTGGCTACCAACTTGGGATAATGGCTCAATTGAGAAAATATAAATTACAATATGCCAAATCTGATCCAACAAATATGCTCTCTCTTGCATATTTGGATCTCTAGCTCCTCTACGGTCTCTTGGACGCAACAAACGCTTATTGAGATGTTGCTCTCAATCTTGTGGTATTGTCATGTGCCCTCTACTCACCCTCACCTTGCATTTATAACTTTATTTTGAGCCAAAAACCTAACCCTAACCCTAACCCTAACCCTAATCTCAAAGTGATTGACGATCAAGATTACATCTTGCCTCACTTCAGACCAATGGCTAGGGTTAAAAATTCTTCACTAAAGTAAACAATTTACTTTTTATATGTTTAGCTCAATAAGACAACATATTAATATGTCCTTTTTTCCAAGTTAAACTTAGGCTAAGTTACATCAACAACTTGCTCAACCTAGTGCAAGTGTCCTAAGGTGATATGTGTGTGATTCCTGCATGCCTACACAAGGCCTGTGCAAAAGTACTTTCCAAGCTACAAAATTCAACAAACACTTGACCTTATTAGGTGGAAAGATCTTCATGCTATCATGATCTTCATATTTTTCTTGGGAAAGCATTGATCAATTCTTCTCCAATGAAAATAAGAATTCGTTTACGATAATGTGAAGTTTATCCCAATGATTAGTCAATATCTTTCTCCAATTTCTGTTGTACATTCACAGTTCAACTAACAATAATGGAAGCACAATTTTTTTCGAGTGCAATGCTTCCCTTGAAGTCTTGATATATATTTTTGGGTTCCTGATACTCTTTGTAAATAGATTCTTTAATTCTATTTAGAAACTAACATGTACACTGATGAAGACTTTGAAGTGAATCTCCCTCATTTACTGGGCTTGGATTTCTCCTTAACTTCAAGTGAATGAGGTTACTCATTCTACTAATGTGTGAAACTATTTTAACTAATTTTCATGTATAATATTTCTTACAACTAAGAGCTCCTTTCCTCAATTATCCTCCAAAGTGATAGCCCATGGATTGAAATTTCCTACATAATCACTAGAAATAACAAATAATCATTATAGATACTGGCCTAACATACAAGTTGAAAAGGTACCAGGATTAATTTTCAAGTTTTGTGTGTATGTGTGTTTTACAATGGCTTTGGAAGCCCAAAAACTAAATAAAAACCTCACATTTTGACCCCGTGATTCAATGAATAAGGTCTATAAAGTATTATCACACTATATTTATGGTAAGTGGATAATATTAAACAAATAAAGGCTTAGGGGAGTAATAATTATCAGCACTTATGGTTATTTATGCGCTACAAAGGCCAGAGAGGAAAAGATTTGGTAAAAAACCTCAAAATTTTGATTGTTGGAGGCTCTGTAGCACAACGATGAGGACTTCTGTTGTGTTATAGATATAAGGGAAAGCTCAAGGAAACCCTTTAGCACATACTTTGAGAATCAATAGAGAACTATAACATTGTTTTAGTGACTTACACTATGGTACAAATGCAAGATGAAGCCAAATTTGGTGAAAAAACTTCAAAATTTCACTAAGACCAACCTTGGAGTGCAACACAAATGATTAGTAGTGTGATTTAATTCATGGTAGAGAGTTAATGCAATGATATAGGAAGGAAAAATTCTAAAAATTGGACAAATAATTCAAGTGTAATATCTCTCCAAGGATTTCCCTAGTAACCTAGGAGGAGGAGGGTGTCTTTGAGCTGCTTGATTGACTGATAACCCATAGCTAATCCCATACGTTTATCTCCCTTTTGTTAAGATATTAGAGGGATAATAATACCTCCAAAACACTATATATTCTAGTTAGCGTGGCCTTACAACTTGGTGAAAATGTGGGGCCTCTTAGTTCCCTCCAACCACAAGGCATTGAGAGGAATTGAGGGGAGGTTGTTGACAGAGCCACCACAGGTAGAAATATTGAATATGACACTCTTTTTATTGTTTTTTTATGTAACCTATAGTAACTTGGTGGCTCATTTGACATGGAGTTACCAGTAAACCTCTAGGGTTCTATGACATGTCCTCCTCTCCATAAACTGGGTCACAGCCAGAGGGATTTGAACCTTGGATATCCAAGTTACCATAAACTTACATTACTTTGATCACCAATTGAGTTTCCCCTAGGACAACATGACACTTTTGAACATGGTACATTCAATGTCATTTTTCAATAATGCAAAGTTGATATTTTGGGTTGATGCATTAATTTGGGTTATACAAGGAATGAAATGAAAGGAAAGAAAGGAAATTAAACACACACACACATCGAAAAATAACAAAAATATTGTGAAAAATAAACTTCTATTAATGTATTAAATAACAAAATATTATAGAGCACAAACTTGCTAGATTGGTAGCTTTCTCTAAAGATAGAAAGATGGAGGCCACACACATTTGAAAAAGCTATTACAAGAGGTTAAAAGAATGGAATTTTAATGTAAAGAAAGAATAATAGAGGTCCAAAACTCTATCCTTAGAAGATGAAGTTCCAAAATATTTGGAAGACTCGTTGTGGTTAGTTGGTACATCAACTTCTTAGGGGCACAAATTTTGCACAAAATATTTGTTTGGGTTGCATAATAGCTTCTAGTTTGTGGATGTATATAGGATATCATCTGTCTTCCTCATGAATGTTGTTGAAGCATTAGTCAAGCCAAAGGGCACGAATACAATAAAAAAATACCTTCCTTAGATTTGAAGGTTTTCTTTCATACAATATTTTGTTTAATTGGAACCCGAAGATAGTATCACTTCAGATCAATCTTACTAAAGAACATGGAACCTTTAAGCTAATAAAGAATATTGAAAATATGGGGGATCATATATGTAGTCTTGACAATGATTTAGGGCTTTATAATCAATACAAAGTCCCCATGTCCTATCCTTCTTCTACACCAATGTAATTAGACTCCTACAAGGCAAGGAGCTCAATCAAATTTGGCCCCTTTGGAAGAGCTCATGAATCTGACATTTTATTTCCTATTTTCGAAGAGAGAGAATATATATATTGGGCCATTAGGTAAAGGATCACCAACTATCAATTCAATTAAGTCTTTGATCTGGAAATGCAGAGGCACCCCCAAAGGTGGAACAAAGATATCTATCTATGTCTCTACAATCTTATCAACCTGCTTCTGTTGTGTGGAGAGGCCTAGTGTTGAGGCTATGTTGGTCACAGTGACCTTCCTTTCACCTTCTAATTGAAGCATGAAGAGGAAAAACTTTTAAGTTTTAGACATTACCTTTCAACAATGTTTTGTTGAGATTAATGAAATTTCAACAGTTAGAACTACCTCTAGTACCTTGTATAGTTGACCTCCTAAAATAATAACGACACTACATGAAAAACACTCATAAATAACATGGTGTTTCCACATATAGTGTTTTCCTAAAAGAACATCATAAACTTCAAGTGGATCAACATCACATAGTACCTCATATTTAAAGAGATTGATGCCAAAGGACAAGTGTCGTTGTTGGCTGATATGGATGTCTTATCCATGGCTTGACCAACCAATGGTTTATAGTTGGGGTTGTGGCACTATCAACAACTTTGTTGGAATTATTATTTCCAGTACAAAAAAACCCACAGGTATTAGTAAATGGATGCATCTCTAGAGTTAATGGATCCATGAGAGGCAGTTAAGCACATGTTGCGAAACACACGGGGAGCACTGGTTTCTCCAATGTCTAACAATCTCCCCCCCAATGCAAGTCACGTGTGATTCAAACTCGAGACCTTTGGCTCTGATACCACTTGTTGGAATAATGATTTCCATTACACCAAAACCCACAGGTGTTAGTAAACGAACGCATCGCCAGAGTTAACAGATCCACGAGAGGCGGTTAAACACATGTCATGAAACACACGGGGAGCACTGGTTTATCCAATGTCTAACAAACTTCAATATCTCTATGAATTTTGCTAATATTAGGTTCTTTCGGCTCTCATTTTTAACAATCAAACGTAGTGGGGACCACTTCATTGACATATATGAATGAAAGAGGTGCTCCCACTCTTCAAGCTCCTAAGGATATTTTGGTTGGATATTTGTGGTCATGCTAGTAACACTGATTTTCACATTGATGATTTTATTTCCTTTATCCTATTCTGAACAAGAATTAGAGATAAATACTATTTCCTTTTCTTTAATCTCTGTTAACAATGATTTTTTTGAGCAACATTCATTAGCGTTGTGCTAAGGCCTTTTGTTGAATTCACACCACTTTCTAGTGTTTTTTTTTTCGACTTCCCATTACCCTTCTTTGCCTACGAATTGGGCTTGTTGTATTGAAGTCGGATCTCATTTATCTTTCCCTTGTTTTCCAAGTTTGGGCCATCTTTTATAGGCTTTTATTATGGTGGATTTGTGGAGTCGAACTCTTGCTTATTCCTTTACTTCAATTTCTACCCAATTTTGACCACACATTGATAAGAGGCTCCCAGTGCATAGATGTGCAAGAAATCCATATTCATTTGGAAGTACCTTTGTATACCAATATGATACTTCAAAAAAAAGTTCCTCTCAGAGTCTTTGGAACCTAGTTTTGAGTGCAAGATATGGAAAATATTGGTGTACCCCAACACCATCTATTCTCTCTCTTGTCATAGGTTGTCCATCTCTTTCACCATAGTTTCCTACAAGGTAAAATACTCCTTAAGGACATCAAAACAAATTTCCAAAGTAGGTCCTTCCTTGAATATCAGAGACTCATATTCATTTTGTCTCTCTTAGTAACCTTCCCACCAATATTTGACATGGGGAAGGGATTTCAATAACACAAAGATGATATTTTCATTTTCAGATTTTTTTTGAACAAAGTAATAGCACTCTAATAGATTTAACCATTTATACCAAGAATATTCATCTATTTGGCCTTAAAATAATTGGATATAAAAGCTAAAATGTACCTTTAAGGATGTCACAACTCCAAATTTGTTGTTGGTGTAAGGTTCCTCGACTGTTGTCAGAAGTTGTCGAAGGATGTGGAAAAAATTATCCATCATCTCAATCCTTTGTTGTGCCAGTGCTTCCTCAAGTAACAACTTGATAGGATCTCATACTCTATCATCTCTCTCTTCCACCATTGGAGGTCAATTTGATTGGAGAGAGAAATCGTTCCCAAGTGAAACTAATTGAGACCCAACTCTCTATACCCTAACCTTGTTAGGGACATGCACCAAGAAAAAACGAGGAGTAGATAATTTTGATACCACTGATCCATGTTGTACAAGGAACATAATTAAAGGTAAGAAATGAAATGAAACATCACACACACTCACACATATAGTAGAGTACACATTAATATAGTGAAAACCCAACTTCTTGAGGATGAAACTTTTACATACGATATCCATTTTGGGTGCACAATAGTTCATTGGAAAGAACTATCCAAGGAATACAAAATTCAACTAGGGAAATGGAATGTCATGGCAACCCTTTGCCCCCAAATTTCCAAAAGGAATCTTTTAGGGCCTCAAAACAACCCTAGAATCTTGGAACCCAAAAAACCATAGAAAAATTACCAAGAATATAGAGAATCATTGAGTTAGTGGAAGAGGTGGGTGGCCATCGATATCCACCTAGATCAATCCTTCCCCTATAGGAATTAATGGTATCCATTTTATCATGTTCCCTCATCACATGGAGAAACTTCTGTTGAATTTGCCTACTTGTGAGCCACTTGTCTTGGTGAAGAAGTTGTCTGCTATGACAACCCACTAAAATTGTATGTGTTGTTCGTGAGTATCCTTTGTCTTGGTGTCAATGATTTGATCCATTATATCCTATTCAATATAGTTAGGATATAGTTCTATGTGGTCCAATTGGTCACCAACCTTTGAGGTGTGCAACAAAGGTGGAAAATATGGTCAAAACAGCTCCATATTAAATACTACATGGAAGCTAAGGAAAGGGGAGATACTCAATTCAAAATCATTTTCACCCACAACCCTTGTGATTATGTAAAGCCCATGTCAAAGTGGTATGATGCTCATATGGGGCCCTATGAGGCACTCTTTCTAGAATGAAACCACACCTTATCACCAACTTGAAACTTGTGTGGAACCATGTGCTGGTCATGTTGCTTCTTATATTTGGCATTGATATTCTGTAGGATATCATGAACTTGTTATTAAAGGTGTTGGATCCATTCAAAAAAATTGGATTCTCTATATACCTTGACTTTAGCATGGTAGGACTCTGCTAATGAAGATGTAATGGGCATAGCTACATCAATTGGGGTAATTGTTAGAACCCCAAGCACACGTGAAAGGGATTTTGGTTAATAGAGTTGTGGAGGGACTTGTTATAGCTATGTTGCACATGTGGAAGGATTTCAATCCATGTATGTTGATGCTGATATTTGTATATGTGCAATATATGCGAAAACATCCTACTGACCACTTTTATTTGTACATGGTGTTAACTTAACTTCAGATCAATCTTACTAAAGAACTTGGCACCCTTAGGTTGAGTAGGGAGATCATCAATGTCGGGGATTGGGTATCTATTCTTGATAGCGATAATCAATAGAGTCTCCATGTCCCATCCTTCTTCTATAATAATACAACTGGGATCTTGCAATGTGAGGAGCTTAATTGAATGTGGCCCTTTTGGATGATCTCATGAATCTGGCATTTTATTTCCTCATTCACCAGGATAAATAATCTATATATTAGGCCATTAGGTAAAGGAGCATTGAGTATCAAATTTGTTTAGTTTATAACTTGGCAGTGTAGGGGCACCCCCATAGGCGGAACAAGATATCTTTGTATGTCTCTATAGTATTGTCCACTTGTTTTTGTTGTATAGAGAGACATTGTGTTGAGGCTATGGTGGTTGCAGTGGCCTTCCTTTCACCTTTTGACCACACCATGAAGAGGACAAACTTTGTAGTCTAAGAGATTACCTTTCGACATTTTTTTGCTAAGATCAATGAAATTTTAGTAGTTGGAACTACCTTTGGTACCTTGTGGAGATTATATCCTAAAGTAACAATGACAATATGGGGAGGAGACTCATAAATAACATGACATTTCCACAAGGTTTTCCTAAAAGTACATCACAAACTTCAACTAGGGAAACATCACACAATACCTCATCTTTGAAGAGCTTGATGCCATAGGACAAAAGACATTTTTCATTAAATGCCTTGTCCATGGCTCAACCAACAAATGGTGTGTGGTTTGGGGTGTAGCACTATCAGAAGCTTCAATATATTAATGTCCTCAACTGAGATCAATTTCTTCTGGCTCCTACTATCATTGACGAAATATAGTGGGGTCCCCTTCACTCACATTTATGAATGGGAGAAGTGTTCCCCCTCTTCAGACTCCTATGGCTCTTCTAGTTGGATCTTTGCGGTTGCATTGGTAGCACTAAGTTCTGCATCAATGATATGCTTTCGTTTATCATGTTCTAAATTAGAATCAAATACAAATTTGTTTCCTTTTCTTTAAGCTAAACCAACAATAATTGTTTTGAGGGGGATTCATCAATGTTGTTCCAAGGGCTATTGTGAAACTCACCACACTTTCCATTGTCCTTTTTTTCCTTCCCATTACCCTTCTTTGACTATGATTTGGGCTAGTTGTATTAAGGTTGTCTCTCCTTGCTATGTCCCTTGTTTTTTGAGTTTGGTCCACCTTTTCTACGCTTTTGTTGTAGTGGATTTTCAAATTGGAACTTTCACTTATTCCTTTTCTTCAATTTCTACTCAAGTTTGAAAACATATTGATAAGTGGCTCCCAAAGAGGAGATGTATAAGAAGTTCATATTCATTTGGATGTACCCTTGTAGACCACTATTGAACTGAAATCACTTATGAATGATCTCAGTAAATTAGTGTAGGTATTACAGACTCATGTGTTGGTGTGTGCCAATGTTATTTTAAGCAACGGATCGATAAGATTACGAAATACACAGGCAATGGAAAACAATAAGAGAAACACAGTAATCAGATACAAAACACAACAATTTAATAAGGAGTTCACCCAATCCTCCTGGACTACGTCTCTGGGTCCAGCTTTCAGTGGTGGCGTTCTTTATTGTGTCTTTAAGCAGAGTTTTTACAATGAGGAGCTCAATTTGAGTCTCCTGTAACAGATGATGCTTAGCAGGGTGGTACTTGGATTCCCCAAGCCCCTAGAGCACACAGACTCACCCTTAACAAGTCTCAACCTCAACTGGTCTTAATGGGATGAGTCCAATTTGGTACTCAGTTCCTGACAGATATCCTCGCAAGGATTGCTTGAACCTCTCAAGCCTTCTCGGTTTTGTCTGCTCGATGTTGCCTTAGCTCTACAAGTCAGCTCGACTTCTGTTCGCTTCCTCTTCCAGCCCTTCAGATCGCTTTCCTCTGTCTGCTTGAAATTCCCTACTTTTGTGTCATTGCCATTGTGTAACTTTTCATAGAGAGGTGGCCACTTGTCCCTTCATGAATTGAGTGCCATCTCTTCCTCGAACGGTTCGTTACTTCGGTTATTCCATGAAATGATTGATCTGCCAGCTTAGTGGTTAAATCGGACTTCAAACCTTTATATGCCTCAGCTTATTCTTCCACAAAATTCGGTCTCCAATCGGGTGCAATCTTCGCCATTTGATCTAGGGCCTCCAGATCCTATGGTCATCACTTTTATCGTACGGGTGACTTGCTCGATAATTAGCCCACGATGAGAGTGGTTTTCTCTCTCATTTACAGGACACGCGTCATTCAATGTATGGAATTGCTGGGTCCTCTGACAAACCCGCTTACCGCCTGAAATGCCTCCGGTATTCCGCCGGTTTTGGAGCACGACACCTACCTGTCGTTTTAGCTCTTTTCCCATGGTTTCCTGGTTTTCCTTGAGACCGTGCGCTTGGGGCCTTTCCTTCTCGAGGGGTTTTGTCCTGTGATGCCGCGCATCAGAAACAACCTCTGTTTCTGGGTTTGAGCCTCCCAACTGCCATTTTTGCGCCAGGCACAGTCCCCATGATCCAACAGTCAGCGTGCTTTGACCGAAGGTCCTTGTTGCTCCGTGTTGGCTACAAATTACCATTATACAGAGGTTATTTCTGATAGCTCATTGTTTACAAGATTTTGAAGCCTGTCATAATTTGAAACAGTCATAGAACTCAAATAATTTTCAAGGATCCAATTCAGATCACGACCTTCCCACTGAAAAAGCTTTTGGACCACCAAAAGTTGGTTTTCAAGCATCGACTAAGTGAGGGTACAACCTTCTCACCTGTCCAATCTCTATCCATTTTTCATTGCTCGACTTTGAACCCCTAAGTCTAATTCTGAGGTACTCAACATATCCCCTACAAGTCGTTCTCACCTTCCTGTCCAAAATTGTGTCTTCCTGCAATTCATTAAGATATTCAGGTAGCAGTTCATTGATAGAAGGCAATTGACTCTGCTCTTCGAGATCCTCAATTAGTGAAGGTTCAAATAATCTCAAGCTATCTACATTTATGACTGAGTAGATGTGCATGTAAGCTAGTAAATCAAGGTGAAAAACATTCTCACCAATCTTCTCAAGTATCTTGAAAGGTCCATACCTGGTAGGATTTAGCTTTTTACCTTCACCTTGCATCCTGTCCTTGCTAATATACTGTTAGACCTGATCATGCCTTGCCTTGTATTTGGCCTGGATCTTTTCCAGTTGTTCTTGGACTACCGGGTGGATCTCTTGGATTTGTTCAATGAACCTAGTTGCCTTGTCCACATCGCTGTGTCCTAAACTGTTGTGTCCTTACCAAAGACAAAATCCAAGGGAGACCTTGGTGCGAAATCAAAACAGGTCTCAAAAGGAGATCTCTATGTAGAAGAATGTTTGGCTCAATTGTAAGCATGTTGCACATAACATAAATGTTCATCCCAAAGCTTAGGATGCTTGCTGCAATTTCCCTTGAGCAACTGGATCACTGTCATGTTGACTACTTCTGTCTAGCCATCGGTTTGTGGATGAAAAGTTGTGCTTTTCTTCAGTTTGGTGTCCATTAGTTCCCACAAACTTGACCAAAACTTTCCCACAAATCGGGTGTCTCGATCAGATATAATGGAAGTGGGTAATCCAAAATGAACCCATACATGTTGAAAGAATAGTTTTGCAGTTTGTTCAGCTGTAATCTGTTTAGTACAAGGTATCAAAATACACATTTTGTTGAACCTATCCACAACAACATACAGATAATCATGACCTTTTCTAGATTCAGGCAGTCCTCCCACAAAGTCCATGGAAACACTTTCCCAAGGATGAGAAGGAACTGGTAATGGAGTGTACAAGCCTAGTTTTCTATTGTTGGGCTTGCTTTTAGCACACATAGTACACCCTCTTACATATCTAGAAACTGTCTCGTTCAGTTTTTGCCAATAAAAAAATCTTTGCAGTTGTGCAATTGTTTTACTTACCCCAAAATGACCTGATATTAGAGAAGTGTGTGCTTCTCGAATTATATTTACTCTTTCAATTTGTGGAATGCATAGCTTCCCACAATTAAATAGGAGTCAGTCCTTAACATGATAATCCAATTCTTCTACTCGTTTTCCTTGACTTAAAGTTGCATATACATCTTTAAAGTCTATATCTTGAGCATATTGTTCAATGTAGCTCTCAT
>APFE031671397.1:25685-90336 GCA_000404065.3 Pinus taeda | reverse complement strand
ATATAAAAGTAAACTATAAAAATAGTAAGAATAAGTGAAGTTAACAAAAAGTAAAAATGAATAAAATAAGAAAGAGTTAAATTAAGGAAAATATTGAATTAAGTAAAACTTAAAATAAAAAACAAAAGTTGCATGTTGACACATAGAATGTGTGCATGCGAAACCCTTTCTATTTTTTGTTCTATTTAATGAACAATGATAAGGATGAGATTCATCTATTTTCTTGGGAGAAAAGTGTTGTGAGACAAAAGATTCACTCACAGTAGTACGTTGATTGAAAGCTCGGGGGTGGTTAGTTGTAGAGAAATTATGCGCAGCTAAGCCTATGGTTGGGCGGAGAGTTGTCCCTAAAAATTTTGTTGCGGTTAGCGGGATTCAAATAACATTCAGTCTGAAATCACAAGTAAGAAATATTGTCATTACAGGTAGGTCATCTCTACTCGCGTTTTTCGAACTTTCTATGCTAATTAGTTGAATAATTTGTATGATGATTATTAATTCCATAATTGATATAATTAGTTGTATATTTAATTGTGAGTTGTTACATACCATTTGATTCAACATCATGTAGAAGCCAAGACCATTCAACTAATACTTTGTTTCATGACCAATGGTCATGTAATTTGCATAACATAGCTCATGCACCATGCTTTATCATGTTGACATACTATTATTGAAAATACAGCGGGGGGAATTAGTAATGTGTTACTTTGGGTATACAAACAATTGATTGATATATATATATTTATATATGAAATGTTATATATCTTTGTTTTTTTTCAAAATTTGAATATTTTTTTGTAATTTTTAGTCAACTAATTTCGTGATCTGGATTTGTTTTTAGTTTTAGTCCAATTCTGGTTTTTGGAGTCAGCAAGTTCCATGACCAATGTAATTTGGATAACATAGCTCATGCACCATGCTTTATCATGTTGACATACTATTATTGAAAATACAGCGGGGGGGAATTAGTATTTTGTTTAAACATTAAATACACAAATCTTTATATGAGAAAAATTTGAACAATTTTCTTTTATAAATATTTTATAGGCTTCTTATACAAAGTAAGAACAAACTTACAGCTTTTAAAGGTAACAACCTACATGACATACCAATCTCCCAGCTAAGCGCCAACACAGCAAATTCATAGGCACCAACCTACAGGGGAATCCAAGCCCCTCAGTTGAGCACCAAACTCAACAATTTTGTAGACACCAACCTACTTCTTCAAGGTACTTCATAACTTATAGTTCACACAAATTGACTTTCTTTAATGGGGTTGTCACCTGACCATGCCACCCTTAGGTTTGCATCTTCAATCTTGATCACAGCAACCTGTCCTGCTCCTGTCTTGTCCTTGTCCTTGGTTCTGTTGTTAGTTTTTCCTCAACTTTCCTTCTTGTTCTTGACCTATTCAACACGAGTCTTTTGTATGTCGTTAATCTGTGCTCCTTAAGCAGCCCAAAATCTTCTTGATTGACTTCACACCTGTAGCTTCTTGTTCACAGAGGTCTTCTCACCTGCAACCTCCTCAAGTCACCACTTTGAAACTTGCTGTTCACTGATAAATTGTTACTGCTTATTTTTAGACTTATTGTCTGTCAAAAACAGAGGTCTACCCACCCGGCAGCCTATATCAAACACTGTTTCTTCCACACACCGCTTGACCTGCTGTCTATTTTCAAATATACTGTTCAGACTGTGGCCTATGTACAGGCCTCCACAACCTTGAAGATCTGCTCTCTGTTGCTCTTCTAAAACGCCTTACAGGCCTGCGACCTAAGTTACTCACATCAACAAGTCTGTACTGAGACAATCACTGTAAACTTTCCTCTATTTGCTTCTTTTCGATAAGGGCTGCTTCCAATTTATACCAAAGAATTACCACAATTTTGATCACAAGAAGTTTGATCTGATAAGGCTTACAGGCAAGCCTTGTAATGGGTTCGGCCTACTCCAAGAACAGGGTAAAACAGAAAACACAGGACTCCTGCAAGAGTAAGAAACTCGACCCTATCATACAACAGAAGAATACCCACCAAAAAAAAAAAGAAACTTTGCAATCCTCCCTCAGTCAGCTCAGCCTTCTAACAGACAAAGTAGTCCACAAAACTCGGTTCTGCTCCTCAGATAGCTCGGCCTTCTCCTTAACTCGGATCTACTGTGGTCTATCTCAGACTTATTCCTCAGCCAATTTATTTTTTGGTGTTTAAACTGAGCCACGCGTGTGGCTATAAATACTAGTTTTTGGGGCTGTCTTGGAGCCAACTTGTCACCTTTTGAATTACTTTTTAAGTGGGGCTGACTTGACCACTTAGATAAGCCGACTTTTGCTATTGACATGGTGTATATATGTATGCATAAGAAAAAATTATTTCTCCTCAACTGTGAGTTAGGAGGCTTACCGCCTATCACTGGAAAGGTCTCGAAAGAGGCCTGTTGATTATGTAGCTATCCTTTTCATTTGTACTGGCTTTACGTGATACAAGGGTCTTCTAAAGTGGACACCTCTGAGGGGTGAGGCATCTTTCTCCTGGGTGTAAAACTCCATCCTTCCAGGTCTGACATCTTTCTTCTGCATGCTCCTTATGGTTTTGACATCAATGACAACACTGGTTCAACAACTATTTGTATAGAAATGAGCAGCAAGGAATGAATAATGATAAAACTCCATCCTTCCAGGTTTGACATCTTTCTTCTGCATGCTCCTCATGGTTTTGACATCAATGACAACACTGGTTCAACAACTATTTTTATAGAAACAAGCTGCAAGGAATGAATAATGATAATATCTTTCTTTCAAAGGTTAATTTGGGCAGCCTCTGAAAGCAAACCTTCTGCGCTTCTCTGTGCTCATTATATTGGTTGCTTATTGGATCCTAACAAGAAAAACTTCTCCAGGGTTTAAAATACCTCCAAATGCAACAGGGAATTCTAATTTATCACTGCTTTTACTACCAGGGTTTCCGCTATATGCTCACAATCTTCTTGCAAGCAATGATTTGCCTGGTTGCATATTTTGTAAATTTGTTGCACCGAGAAGCATGTTATTTATAAATCAAAGTGCTAAAATCACACGTACAAATCATTAATGTATTGGATAATTATTGGATCCTAACAAGAAAAACTTCTCCAGGGTTTAAAATACCTCCAAATGCAACAGGGAATTCTAATTTATCACTGCTTTTACTACCAGGGTTTCCGCTATATGCTCACAATCTTCTTGCAAGCAATGATTTGCCTGGTTGCATATTTTGTAAATTTGTTGCACCGAGAAGCATGTTATTTATAAATCAAAGTGCTAAAATCACAAGTACAAATCATTAATGTATTGGATAATTATCCTGTCCATGAACTTGTGTTGAATTTTTTTAAAAGTGACTACGACAACTCTCAATTTCTATGGATGGCTCATTGGCAGTGCCTAGAAGAACCTCGGAAAGTTATGAAGTACTCCAGAATAGAAGCCATTAGTAATCTCTTTGGAACCCTAAGTAGCAGCCATAGTAGACACTATGTTTTACTCAGTCCAAAGTCAAACCTCTATGGTTCTGCTAATCGTGTGTATTACAAGTACAGTTAAAAGGAAACTACTGAGGCAATTATGTTAATACCTAAATTCATAGTCAGAAAGTCAAGTATATGGTTATTATGTAAGTTTAGCTACCAGAGTGAATACTATGTTTTACCTGGTCCAAACTTCATTGACATCTACTAATTTTATGTATTACAAGTACAACTAAAAGGAGGCAAATAAGGCCATTATGTTAATACCTGAATATTTGGCCAGAAAGTCAGGGTTACAGTTGTTATGTAACTTTAGGCTTACTCACCAAGGGTCTGGGTCTAATTTCAAAAGCAGGATAATGTGCCCATGTATGTCAACAACTTACAAATAGTTCATACATAAGCTTTTGTTAAGAAACACTTGGAAACTTGGAAAGCGTACATGGTACCATTTCATTCTTTACTATATATGAAAAAAACTTCATAAATAAGCCTTTGTTCAGAAACACTTAGAAAGTGTACATGGTACCAATTTATTCCTTACCATACATGATATCATCTTTACAATATACCGAAGTGATGCATATTTAAGTTATTAAAATTCTAAAAATGCTCTAATTTAGGGGCCAACGCATCATCATTTTCTTTGTGAAAAGTGCTAATAGATACAGGGAAAATAATACAAGGTCAATCTATGACAAAACTTTGAAGCTGATTCTGACATGAATTTGAACACTTGAGATTGCATAAGCACTAGAAAATCATCTGAAAAGCTAATATTGTATATATAGCTAGAGATGTGCACCGCATGGACAGAGATCATCTCATTGTGAAGACAAATATACAAAGGAATGTCAACATGTGGCAGTACACTTGTTCTACTTTAGAAATAGATCTTCATGAAAACCTCATTTGGTCAAAATTCTCAAGTGGGTGTAAGCCGCCTCCTTTGAGATATAGGCTATATGTACAATCCATGATACCACTAAGATTATATTTATTTCAATTGATGTTCAGATAAAATTCTTTTAACCTCAAGGTCGTGCTCTTCCCAAGTAATATGCAATTGAAGGCGGAGAATGGATAGTAAATCCACTCTTTCCCAGTTTAGTGGACCTCGAGCATGAAAGGCCTGTAACACAGAACGATATGCGTTTGCTTCCAACTCATGCACGGTTAGCTTGTTCTTATCTTCAATGGCAATGCCACTATTCTTTTGATGGTTGTCACGGGCAGGCCGATACATGGTAGCAGTTTTTCTATTCCGGTATGAATGAAGAAAAGCAATGCAGCTTCCATCAATTGAAGGAGAACACTTTTTACTGTCAATGTCCAATAAGGAACCACCGAAAAAAATGCCCTCCACATGAGGTTCAAAAGAATTTCCAACATTCTTTGGGATTTCTATTTGTGTCTGGCATGTGGCATGTGCCAACTCTGAACGGCTAGATTTTGTCACTTTATAGCTTTCATCATATGGAAAATCCTCATATATCCTTTGTTTCCTTTTCTTGAGAGCATATCCTCTTTGCAGTGCTTGATTATCGAAAGGAAGGAGATCATTTTCCTTATCCAGGGGTAAAGAATTGTCCAATGCATTTCCACCAACTAAAGGTTTACACCATCCTGAATCTTGTTTCTTAGCATTATAAAGTTTCAGGGACTTTTCACACTTTAATGATGGTGTTTGTGCTTCTGCCCCGAGTCTCCTTTTGTCATCAAATTCTTCGCTTGCTTTACTGAAAATGCTTGGAAAGTCCCTCCCTTGCATATTGAATCCTGGCTTGGGTTCCACATTTCTCTTGACTTTGATGATCATGCTTTTGAATGTCACACCAGTATCCGGCCCCTTGGGCGAAGATGCTAAAGGAGTTTCCCTGTCATTGGGAACTACAGGAATCTTTATGGGAACAATGTTTTGGCTTCTTGCCTACAAAAAAGATTCAAGCATGTACTTGTTAATCAATCGAAGGAGGAAACATACGAAAAAAACCATGATACTAACATGAGTTCTCAACCTAGGGATGCCTCTTGAAATTCAAGTAAGGCAGACAATCTGAAGGTACAGCAGAGGGAATGTGATATATATGCAACCTACAACTAAGCATAGAAGAACCATCTTTAGTTTCAACTCCTAATACATGAACAATATAAAATAGCAAATATAGAGAGAGAAATGTCCAGCATTCTTTCAGAGAACCTGATATAATATTATAAACGTAGTGTAGATCTAATTAGTTTGAAAAAAGAACCACCCAAAAATAAAATAAAAATCACTAAGGTATGCCCGAACACACAGGCACAAAATCCCAGTTTTCAATTCCAGTTGTCAATACAAACCAGTGCTTCAAAGAGAACATGTCCATTGCGTTTCCTATGTTTTAAGGACAGGGGGACTCCTTACAGATGATCCCAGCCATCCCCGATATTTCTCTTTCCATCTTAAGCATGGCCCCACAATAAATTTTAACTAATTACAAACATTTCTTAAGCGTACTCACAATAAATCCCACACAAGTTTTTGTATAACCCCAAGCCCTTGCACCTTCTAATCAACGTTGGTCCTTTATAGTTTATGCTATAAACCGAAAAATTGCAGAGGAAGAAAGACTACAAATACTGAAAAATTGAAGTAATGAGTCCAACGCATAGGTACATGCCTCAGATTAAAGAACAACTCGGCACAACAAAGATCAACAGTATGCTTAAGAGTCAAAATTATAATCAGTATAAAACTCACCAAATAATTCAACTCAAAAATACTTAAAATGGGCAAATATTGGCCTAGACTCTAAATCAGTCAATGCTTTAAAAAAAAAAAACACAATCAAAGTGGATCAAGATAGATCAAAATTGGTTAAACCTGTCAAGTAACTAGGTCAAGTAATAATGACTAAAAGATGCCCATAAACCAATATAATCTTAATGAAAAAACAAAAATATTGAATTAACATTAAGGAAATATAAAAACAGATGACGGAAGGTAACCTAATCATCAATGAAAGAAGATGGCTTCAGGTTTGAGGTATCATCAATGGAAGCTAAGATAATAGTGGAAAGCTGAAACCAGCCTCAAAACAGTCACAGAAGAGAGTGATATATCAGACTGACCCCTCCAAAAAGTGACATCATTAAATGGATCCAGGGTCAGACAAAATACACCCTTCTCTTTGACAGAGACTCGAGAGGCAATCTTTAAAATGAGGGGTGGACAGGAATACCAGCAGAGCGAAAGAAATTCCTAGCACATTCAGAAGCTGGGAAGCTAAGCACATACTAAGGAAATATAACCTAGAATTAGATGTGGCAAACCCGGCCATTAAAATTGATCCTGATTCCCAATCATATTATAAACTAGAAGTAGCATGAAAATGGATCTGACACGACCAGAGACAGCAATCCCTTAGTGACTCAGAGGGTCAAATGAAATCAGCACCAGACATTCACTCAGACAAGTCAGAAAGCAGGGAGAATTGATCAGGTCCAAAACTAAGATGAAATTACAGAGAATGTCAGATTTATGTGATAGCATTACCAAAGGAAATTTGGATTGACAGCAAACTCAGGTTCAGATAAAGCACTTCATGCAGAGGCTATATGCATGCAGGATCAAGTCAAGTAGTAGGTGCGTTCTAAAGCGTTCATTTAGCTGACAAGTTTCAGTTGAAATGCATGAGGCCATTGAAGGAAATCGAGGATTTTAAAGGATGCAATCTTGTATCAGTGTAACTGTAAATCACAGCATTTTTCCATTGACAAGAATTTGTAACGTCGCAGACATGTTCTTGCATGTGAGCACACACCTTCTACGTAGGAGCATGCAAGCGAATGACATTTGTGAACTTATATGTATTTCGTGCTTAAACCTCCATACACATCATTCAAAAAATACACCGACTTTGGGGAAAGAAAAGAAAGGAGGTTACCTGTGAGGGGAAGGGCCCCCTGTACCATTCCCCATCCCGCCAATCTTGCCTTGACCGGAGATTGCAACTATGGTAATTATTCCTTGTCTTGGACTCTGGAAAATACACAGAATATTGCTCGCCTGGTAGAACCTGGGACACAACCCCACTCCACCAACAATCAGTTTCATACGCCTCAATTGCGTCACCGATACCCCAATTTTTTATGCTGATGAGAGGCGGACGCGGTCTTACATGAGAGCAATCCAGAAGCTCCACCAGAGGATCACCATCATCGGTTTCAAATTTATCATACCGCACTTTATATGAGTCCCCTTCACAGGACAAAATCCTACCCTCAAACCATGCCCCTTCAAAACCAGACTCAAAGCTACACACCTCCACACTCATGCCATCTGTGAACTTCATCATTTAACCCAAAAGGGGTAAAACCCCCAAAGCACTTGCCCTCCTCCCTCAAGAATGACTATATTTACTAAAGTACTAAAACCCAATTAGCAGCACTGACTGCAGCACCCAGGACAGTAAATCAAGTGATCATACTGAATTAAAGCAACCCAAACCAGGGATTTATAAAGTACTGTACAAGAGTTGCGTTGCATTGGGTAAAGAAACTCTTTTAAGGGATTCCACTAGCTACTGGTTGTGGAAGGGATGTATGAACCAGTCAAGGTGAGCGTATTCTTCTACTGTTATCTGACATTCTATAATTAGACCACTCATGAATGACAATTTAGTGAAATGAAGCATTCCACCGCTTTTCTGGGTCTACGGAATTTAGTCGGGGCTTCGTCATGAATAGGTTAAAAAGGGTAAATCTTCCACCTGGTTTGATGCTTTTATTCTTTCCTTTGGGTTACAAGAGTGAGGAATTGCCTCTTACCTTTGCTTCACCGTTTTTAACATAAGTGGTTAAACTGCAGAGAATTGGTAAGATAGTTTTAAAAGATGATTCTAAATATTATTAGATTAAAATTGTTTTATGTTTTTGAAATAAGAGTATTGGTTGTTAGGGAAGTTTTATTATTTTAAAATATAATGTTCATTAATTTAGAAATCATCTAATTTACTTTTGTTTCATTATTTTTAAAGAGTTAAATTGAGATAAGATTAAGTACATGAGTTTAATTGGGATAAGATAAGTGAAAAAGACTTGGTAATCATCATAAGAAATGGCACTTCACAAAATTTGAATGAAAAAAAGATCAAACTTAGTTTGAATTAAATTAGAAGCTATTCTAATGTTATTTAAATATTTCAATTAAAGTTCCTTTTTATATCTTTCTTTGGAAAAAGTCAGATAATAGACCAATCATGTATATATTTATTCATATAAATATATATGAATTTTAAAAAAATATATTATTTAAATGTTGAGTAATTAATATTTGATTTTTATTAATATTATTTTAATGGTTATTTTTATTTTTAATTATAATATTTAAAATAAATGACATTTATTTTTATTTTTATTTATTTAACTTCAATATCGTCATCATAATGGCAAATAAATTTGCTGGCTATATATATATAAACAAAACAATATATTTATTAATAAATATATTAAGGTATTGAAATACATTAATTTTTATATTATAATATTTTATTCCTTATGCATGTGTTAATTTTTTAAGGTATAATTCATTAGAGTTTTAGGGTTTCTTTCTTACTTATATATTATAAGATAATAATATCTAAAAATTTAAAAAAATTAATGATATGAAATATCTATAATAATTAAACAATTAATTATATTCAAATATTGAGAAATTAATGATATCATGACTAGTGTAGTGTTTTTATATTCAACAATTAATCACACAAAAGAGAAATGACAAAAATATAAAATTCTTATTATTATTAATAGAATGACTTCATAAATTTATTTATCATGATCATGGGATTTGAAATTAAATAGAAGAAAAATGAAAACTTAAAATTTCTTTTATTCTATTGAGCATTCTATTTATTGTAATTACATGGTAGTGTTTTTAGTTTGGCCACTTAATCACACTAAAGAGAACAACAAAGAAATTGAATTCTTATTACAACTAATAAAATGTATTCACAAATTTATTTGCCATAAGTCCATGGAATCCTACAGTCCATGTTGCTATTTTTGGTCTAAGAAGAGTGAAAACAATTATCTCTTTTTTCACCATTTTTTTTTTATGTAATCACAATCTACCTAGCTACTTCTCAATATCCAAAGGCAAAGCTGGAAAAAACAATAGCTTACTAGTTTATATTACTTGCACTCAAAACCTTATCTAGGAATACATCTAAGGGTGTATATGCAAAATGTAATTTTGAGTCATTTCTATAAAAAAAAAAAAAAAAAATAAATATTGTAATAAATAGAAGTCATTGGAAAAAAGAGATTTTATTTTTATTTTTCATCTATTTAACTTCAAAATCATTGATTATGGAAAATAAGTTCAATATATTTTCTTATTAATGGTAAGAATTCAATATTTTGGTTATTCTCTTGTGTGATTAATTGTTCGAATATTTCTCTCCCCACATTGCATAAGTTTGAAAGAAACCCTAAAATAATTAACTTTGCATAAGCTTGAAAGAAGCCCTAAAAGAATTAAGGTTGCATACGCTTGAAAAAGACCCTAAAAGAATTAACAAGATGCATAAACTTGAAAGAAACCCTAAAATAATCAATATATGTATTGTAGATGTAAGGAACATGGCTATTCAAACACTTCTCTAGTAGAGAAAACAACATTAATTCATAGCTTGAAAATAAACATGAAATTAACATGTATAATGTAGATGTACGATACATACTTAGAAGCCTCCATACTGAACAAATTTTCATTTCATGAGCCCACTTCAACGATCCCCATGCTCTATCGCAAGCCTTACTCCTCACCAAATATGGAGCAATCTACTGGGTAGGATAATGTTGCTTCTCTCCCAAACACGGGGAAATCTATTGAAGTTTTAAGAAAATAATCTGCTGGGTTAATATATATGCACATGGACCTACTTTGTATTTTTTTTTTGTAAATCAATCTTTATTCATTCTTTAAAAAGGTGTACATGATTAATAAAAACATAGGTAGTCTCACCCTGATTAGGTTTGTTGACTCCTACTAGTAGCAAGTGACAATAAAACAAAACACAAAAAGTAAAAATGACTGCAACTGAAAGGGCCAGAAGCACCAGAAAACAATCAAGATACGTAAAACACCTAATATCATATCAATCGACAGAAGTGATGGAGGTTGGGTTGTCTAGGGTTGTTCTAGGAGGTGGAGGAGGGCAGAAGGCGCATTGCACATGCTCTTCAAAATGGTCCATCTAGGCCTCCAAATTTTCAACATTCTCGGAGAATAGAATTTGGCTGCACCAAACCACCACCACATGTTCTCGAATATGGCACTGAAAATAGTGCACTGTGTTCAGTGTCACGATATGCTCTACATGCTCCTCCTGCCTCACATGCTTTGTGGTAACCAATCTATCCATAATTGTTTGGATGAGGTCTCGACAAAGATCCATGCAACATGTCTGTTGCTATCCCCTTCTTCCACGGTATGCCACCCCCTAACTCTGTCCTCCTTCGTGATGAGCAGATCCTCCTCAGTGCCGACATCTCATGGTGTGGCCACCGCAGCCACCAACTGAAACTCATGGGCCTCTGCCTCCCCGAACCTTTAAACCATCCTTGCAATTTTGGCCAAATCTTCCTCCCCCGTGGCTTACTAAAGCCAACGAGCAAATAATACCACCACTAGAACCATCTCGTCATGTATGTTTTCCACTAGATGCTAATTCCATTAGGGATAGGCTCCCACCACTCACAAGGTCTACCGAATTAGGCTTAGGATAGGACGACCTGTGTGAAATGCAAGGTGTCAACCTCATTCCAATCCACCAGAAAACACTCATCAAAAGAGCAATGGAGGGATTTCCTCCTTCCACCATAAGGATCGTCTGCCTACTATCCAAGCCGAGTTGTTGGGCACTCGGTCTCACTAGTAGCAACATAGAACCACTGATGTGTGAGGGGAAAATGTTGTCTGCCACCCAGTCTTCCACCCACAACACACTACGCTACCAGGACAAAATTACCCTAGCTGAAGAACCAGTGAGGGCACCAAGAACAGAGTCTCTCCATGCCCAAACACGCACCTCCCTACCCTAATTTCTTGGTAGAAGAATTCCTATCAGTTTCTCTGACAGACTAGATCTATGTGCATGCTTAACCAATACTTCACCATGATATACCCTCGCAAGAGCCGGAAAGACCGTCGACAGTAAATCTGCCACCTTTCCCACACCAGTTGCACTCGCGACTTAGCGATTTCCCTCTCCAACCCCACACATCAGGAGCTGTAATAACACCATTAACCATGCAGGATTTCGAAATTGAGCCAGGCCCTATCCAGGTTATAACATGCCTCCTCCCCAGCCATGAATGCTCCCCTTACGACACCACCTACAATTTACCCTTCAAGCAAATGTTTCACACACTCAAGGTTCAGTGCCCCCAATCTCAAGGTACTTGGAGAAGGCCTGGGGGCAAGCCTTTGTACATGCATCCATGTGCCCATTATCAATCCCCACGCGGTCCTTCGGGGCTTGCAATCACATCATTCAACACCCCCATCGGGGAGCTTTGTATTTTATTATTACTAATTGAGCTAGCATTTTTTTTATTTATTATAGTGGAATCAGCAACAGGGGCAGCCTCGCGACTCGCGTTACACGGGGTCGATTCTGACCACTACCTCTATAATCACTAGGAGTTGTGCCCGCCCCTCTATACAGCTCCAGGGTAAGTCTGGGGGATTTGAACTCGTGACCTTCAGTACGGAGCCCGCCTTTCTAATGAACTTCACCACATTGTGGTTACCAACTCGCCTACCCTCGTGGGGCTGAGCTAACCTTATTTTTATTTTAACATGTTACATTATTTAAAAACTAATGACAACATTTTTAATGAATTTGATATATATTTTTTAAATTATAACTTTATTTAATTAATGAAATTTCACTTAAAACTTTATTTTAAAGATTAGTTTTTTTAACCTTCCAAATATTTAAAAATTAAATATATTATTCACTTATTCACATTATTTTAATAAAAAGAATAATATTTTATTCACGTTTTTTAATAATAAAAATAAATTACGTCTCTCAATTAATCAAATTAATCAAATAAATACATTGTGTTGATGGGGAAGGTGGCGTTGAATCTATTACCCCAAATGAAAACAAGAAATAACATATAATAAACTAAATACAATGTGTTAGTGGGGGAGGTGGGGTTGAATCTATTACCCAAAATGAAAACAAGAAATAACATATTCATGGGTTTGGAAATAACTTCAAATAATCAAGCAGAATTTTACAGGTTATTCCAAGTTATTCTCCAAGCTTTATCTCAAAAAGTTTCCAAGCTAATTGTAGTAGGATGCTACTCCCTTCTCATTTATTATTTGCAAAAAAACTACTCTCTTGACAACTTGAAACTGAAGACTCTTGTGCTAAGAATAAGAGGATTGCTTCATAAGTTCAAACATTATGAAGTCTTTTGTATCTTAAGGAAAAATAATACGAACCTTCCATATTAAAGGCAGATCTATTGGTGAACCATGGAACCAATTACAAAAGGGAGAAATATTGATAAATAATTTCAAGCACAAATATTTGATTCCTTAAAAGCAAAGAATATGACCTCTCCCATCATCATAATGGGTAAAATGAAGCATGATGACAGGTGGGATAAGTTTCCAATAATATGGTTGTTAGGGGGCACATGGCTAAGTGCTTTGAATGGAAAACTGACAAATCAAATAATTTATACCTTCTCATTTCCTCACAATCCTTGGAGAGAACAATATTAGGCCCCTATAATACTAGTGTAACCGCTTATTGTTATTAATGCAACCCCCTTATTATATTGTTGTGCCCATGTAGTCCCCATATTGTTATTATTGTGCCCCATAGGAGCCCACTATTGTTATTATTGTGCCCTTACATTATTATTGTTATGTTACTCTGATTATATTATGACCCCTTAGACTCCTATATATAGAAAGGAGGTCTTGTCATTTGTATCATCCAAGAATTGTTCATTTGTGTAATATAAAGGAGGTTTCCCCCTTGAAGAGGCTGATTTTTAAGTCATTGATCTATCTTTTCTATCTTTTTGTGAGCTGGTTTCATAACATTTGGTATCAGAGCTTTGGATTCTAGGGTTTCACTGCTCCAAACAAGTCATCATAGAATTTTCACTATAACTTTTTCTCTATGAAGTTTCTGACGCTAAAGAAAACCCGTTTGATCCAAAATATTTCTTTTCCTCTCGTCCGAATTTCAAATATTATCTCGCTATATTTTCGGAGATATGGTATGATGAAGTTAGGGTTTTTGTAAGCTCCAAAATTCCATTGCAAATAAGTCATCGTGGAATTTTCGCTATAATTTTTCTTCTACGAAGGTTCAGACTCTAAAATTAAAACCCATTTGAGCCGAAATCTTGATGAATCTCAAGCCTGAATTTTCAGATCTTATTTCGCTATATTTTCATAGATACGTTCCAAGACATGTAGGGTTTTGCAGGCTCCCGAATTACATCTCAAACAGGTGACCTTGGGAAAATATCATAACTTTGTCTTTGAGCATCAGATTGAAATTTCGTAGGGAGATACAAAAATAAGACAGACTATAGTTTTCTATGTAACAGTGTTAGGTCCTAAGGTCGAAACAATGACACATGGTACATCATACAAGTTCGCTCAACTGAAAAAGTATATAATTAGGTCATCTTGGGAGATTGGGCATAACGCTTTCTTGGAGAATCCAATTTCGATTAGACTAGTGGAATTGGAAAGAGGATGCAGAGGGCTACCATAAATAACAATTTCAGAATTTGTAGATTTGAAACTACATAGCTACATTTGTTTCAAGATGGAGCTCCTAAAAGCAATTAAAAGAGATATGAGGAAGTTTGATGGCAAGGATCCGGTAACATGGATACTACAGATGGAGCAATATTTTGATCTACATGATGTGCAACTGTTACAAAAGTTACATATTGCATCTTTATATTTAGAACCGAATAAGTTTGTATGGTATAGAGGGCTTTGTTCTCATAAAGCACTTGTCACCTGGTCAATTTTCATGGAGGAAATGATATCACATTATGAGGAGACAAAGAGCAACACCTTCTTTAGCCAATTGATAAATCTCAAACAAAAGGGTTCAATGGCAGAGCACATTGAGGAATTCCAAAAATTGAATATAAGGGTAAATGATATTCCAGAGAATCAGAGGATTGATGTCTTCATAGGGACTTTAAAAGATAACATCCAACATGAGGTTCACCTTTGGGAACCTGATTCATTGGAGAAGGCATACATGTTAGCAAGAAAAGTGGAAAGCAAAATTATGGCAACAAGGAAGTCTAACATTCACAATTATAAAGATGGAAGTGTTGTTTCTCCTAGCCTTCCACAACCTACATGGTTGACACCACAACAATTGGAAGAAAAAAGAGCAAAATGGCTTTGTTACAATTGTGATAACAAATACATTAAAGGTCATAAGTGTGCTGAGAAGAAATTATTTTACATAAATTTTGAAGAGGAGGAAGAAAAGGATCAAGAAAAGTCAAAAGAAGAGGATATACACCAGGAACCATCCCTAGAGAAAGAAGAAATGAATCTGACCATATCTTGTATTGCATTGGCAGGAATTATCACTCCTCAAACTCTCAAGATAGAAGGACATATCAAGTAGAAGAAGGTTCAAGCAGTGAAATATCAGGAAGAAAATGATTAAGAAACTTCAAAAGAAAAGGATACTCACCAGGAACCAACCCCAGATAAAGAAGAAATGAATGTGACCATATCTTGTAATGCATTGGAAGGAATTACCACTCCTCAAACTCTCAAGATAGAAGGACATATCAAGAAGAAAAAGGTTCAAGTAGTGAAAGATCACATTGAGCATCAACAACAACTTCTCCAACTTATAAAGGATAACCTCACTTTGGCACAGAATCAAATGAAACAATAGGCATATCAACATCCCAACGAAAGAATTTTTGACATAGGTGACTGGGTATTTTTACGACTACAACCATACAAACAAATGTCCCTTAGGCAAGCTAAGAAGGATAATAAATTATCACAAAAGTACTATGGTCCTTATAAAGTGCTGCAAAATATTGGTACTATGGCATACAAATTGGAGCTTCCTGCATCTTCCCAAGTGCCCCCAGTTTTCCATGTTTCATGCTTAAAGAAGGTTTTAGGTGACGAGGTCCCAATTCAAACAATATTGTCAGAACTTGACAAGGAAGGAAAAAACATATTTGAACTTAAAGCAGTCACAGAAATAAGAACCTGACAACTACTAAATCAATCAATTTTAGAGTATCTCATCAAGTGGAAGAACTTACCTGCTGATGATTCCTCATGGGAGGATGAAAATTTTATACAGAAGCATCTAGAACTACTCAAGCGTTGAGGATAACACTTTTTGAAGGAGAGGGGCATGTTAGGTCCCTACTACTAGTGTAGCCCCTTATTGTTATTAGTGCAACCCCCTTATGGTATTGTTGTGCCCATGTAGTCCCCATGTTGTTGTTATTGTGCCCCATAGAAGCCCACTATTGTTATTGTTGTGCCCCTACAATATTATTGTTATGTACGCTCTGATTATATTGGGACCACTTAGACTCCTATATATAGAAAGGAGGTATTTTCATTTGTTTCATCCAAGAATTGTTCATTTGTGTAATGTAAAGGAGGTTTCCCCCTTGAAGAGGCTGATTTTGAAGTTGTTGATCTATCTTTTCTATCTTTTTGTAAGTTGGTTCATAACAAACAATCACGAAAGCAACCATGCATGATGAATAATATAAGGCTAGAGGATGATTGTGGTATAAATACTTTCCCACGTGGGAGGGAGGTCAGGATTTTCAAATGCAATGGAGATCTAATCCCCATCAATTCCCATGGATGTTGATGTGAGAGCATCAACCAGTTAAAATTCACCTTTGACCTCCTTAGGTCAAAACCCTATATACTAAAAGAAGTCGGTTTCCTTAATTTCATTTTCAATTGTAATATTTTCCTGGTTGTAATATAGAAGGAATATGAGTTGTTAAGAAGTTAGGGTGATTGTCATTAGCAAGCTATGTTAAGAACACAATTAGCTAAATTTGGGATTTTGTTAGAAAATATAGGAAGCAAATTTGGTTTGTTGAGTTTGTACGAGAAATCTCTGGAAAAATGTTTTTCTTATGTAATTTGGAAGGATAGGTTAGAGAATTAGAGAGAGTAAGAGAAAGTGAGAGATTCTAAATTTTTGAGAGGATTGTGCATGATAGTGTGATTTTTATTATCTTCGCTTCTATTTAGAATTAATATGTGATTTTGTTGAATTCTATGTGTCTATAATCTTTATGTATGTGTAGAAATTTGTGTTGAAACAAACAAATTGGCATTTAATTACAAGTGTGGGTGTAACAGGTCCCATATTAGAGATCATAAGTTCAAACAAGGAAAAGTTGGGTTTTTGTACTAGCATTCACGTTGAAATGTGTGAATTCTCACGTTCATCCTTATTAGAGAAAAAGTCATTAAACCTTTAAGGATTAATAAAACTAAGTCTTTTTTTCTAGGTCTCGTTAGTTGACAATAACATCACTTTTCCTCAAGCTTTGTGGTTTGTCGATTTTTAGCCTCTAGGCTTGTGATTCTCTTCACTACAATACTATAGTTCTAATATGTGCAGGTTGACAAAAGTCCATCAACAATCATGACATGAATTTCTCTATCGACTAATTTCTACTGGCCTATCGACCTTCAAACATTTCAACCTTTAGGCTGGGAAACCTTTGTCACAAGCTACATGTTCAAATCTATGCCCTCTCACAAAAATTTGTCAACAAGTAATTACATGAAACTCTCCAACAATAGAAGTTCATTTATCAACCTATCAACCTTTGGGTTGCACAATCATGTGATAAAAAATCTCCAAAACCCAATGCTTGGAGTATATCATCTATGCTTCCTATCAAATTCCCATGTGGCATTGTAAAACAAACAGTCTGTGATATAACTATTAGATTGATACATTTTTGGATCTTTGGGGCTGGGATAGGAAGTGCCATCTAGTTGATTTTATCATGATGTGTCGATTTTTCCTAGTATTTCAAGTCAGATCTATGTCTAATCACAATCATAAACACACTGAAATACACACAACTTCAAGCACTTTACACAACATAAATGTAACAACATTGAATCAACAAAGTACACAAGAATGTAATTGACCCAAAACTTGATTTTATTACAAATTTAATAAATCAAACATAGGGATCTCGTACCAGGGATCATGGCCCTTACAAATCCTCAATATAAGGAATACATAGGGCTTGAAGTCAACCATGTTTGAATATCAATCTGTCCAAGAACAAGAACAAACTTTACTTACTTGTTGAAGATGCCCTTGACCACAATCCATTCATTCCTCTTTGCCTTGAACACTTGGCAAGCCCTTTGCCACCTTTCTCATAAAGAAATTGCACCTTCAATAGCTCTGCATATCATCTTCTCACCATGTAATTGCTCCTCCAATTACATGCACATATCAGCTCCAACCAATCAACCTTCTAATAATGAATATGCTCCTCTAATTCACTGTATAATTAGCTCTTAAATATGCTCAACGAATCATAGTGATTTTCCCCTTCCAAACCACTATATGATAGCTCAACAACTAGTTGTTCACACCAACATGCATGAATCGACTTCAATACTTCAACTTAGCCCCACCATTCCCCAACAACATATCATCTCACAAGCCATCCCATTTCCTTTTCTCTCTCTATGAGATAATTTGTTTCCTCTACATGAATTCTAAGGCTAATTCAATCTCCTCTTAGGGTATACTTTAACAAAAAAAACCCACCGTACCTCATAAGGCCTTGTGTCCCTACACTTCAAACAAGACAAAGGCATATTAGGCCTCTTTCAGGGTATTGACCTTCCTCCTTATGCACAAAACATACCTCATATCAAGGAAAAAAATTTGTTGCCTTCTTCCTTCTTGCCATGACCTAGACAAATCCCTAACTAGGGCACATAATCACCACATAACTTTTACCTTCACTCCTGAGAAGACTCAACCTATTTTTAAAAAAAATCAGACCGTAAACTCGCTCCTTCACAACTTAGCTTCTCTTTGAGCAAAATTTGACTTCCTCCTAGGTTCGATATGCTTCTTGAGATGGTATGCTATGTATATTTGACCTTTCCATAGGTCACTTATATCTAAACCTATCTATCATTACCCCATGTGTCCCCTTTTTGTCATCAAAGTTTCCCTCACACAATACTTAGACTAAACACATATTTCTTTTAGGTCCTTAGCCCACACCTTTGGATCTAAATTGATTACTTGGATACTTTTCCCAATGAAGGCTCAATTTCGTGGGTTAACTCCACACAACCTAGTAGCCCAAGGGTTGTGGGAGTACCTCCCAAGCTACACATTTCAACGCTCCCTCTCAGTGAGGGAGGTACTTCTACTACTTAGAAGTAATTCTTCATCAACACTAACCCAATATCTAGCATCCACCACTGTAGGATACCTTGTAGAATGAACACCACTATCCTTGGTAGTGTCCCTACAACTAGAAGTCTCTCACTTCTTCTTCTCATGAAAAGCTTACAAAAATTCCATGGTTCCTTCTTTCTAGTTATATAAGTCTCTTTAATCCTCACTGACCATGCACTCTTCTTAGGTTTCATATTCTCCTTTTGAACTTGCAAACTCCCTCTCGAACTTAACTCTTCCTATATCCTAGGAACTTTCTTCTACCTTGATCTATAAACGTTCATGTCAGACTGTATAAACCACTCTGCCTATTTCCAATGACTCCTCTAGAAGAGTTAGAGCCTCTAGTTCTGAGTATCACTTTACCATCTCAGAATATCACCTCAAACCCCTTTTCCTCGATCATTAAGATAGATAACATAATGCACTTGAGCTATTGTACCCAAAATACGTCTTGAACCCATAACAGACCACCTGACTCCATCCTGAATGGCACAACACCTAAGCCTCTAACAGTATTTTGACTCTTATCACCAACCTTCATGTGTAATTTTGAGTCTCATTCAGTTAGAGTCTCAAAAACTTTATACAAACTCATATGCTTCGATGCTCTACTATCAATGAACCATGCACCCTTGTCGTTAGTACCCTAAGAAAAATGATAAACCATAAAAAAGTATTCCTTGAACCTTTTTGAGAAGTCATCGAGCTCACTTGAAGATGTAGCAACCATTACCATCATCTTCTTCTTCTCATTGTCTATGTTCTTTCGGCTTGGGCACTTACTCGCATAATGACCATGCTCACCACACATGTAACACTTTAGCTTACTTAATTCCTTCTTTGATTTACCATTAATATTTCTTGCAAGAGCCACATTCTCTTCAATATAATTCTTTGTACAAATATCCTTGTCCCATAGTTCTTCTTGGATGAATTTGTCCCATAATCTATTCCAATCTGGCAACTTGTCTCAAGTGACAATCCCTTTGATAAATGGCTTCCATTCCTTAGTGAAGCCCTTCAATGCAGTCCTCACTAGCTCAAAATCTAGAATGTTATATCCACTGGAAATTAGCTACCATGAACTTGATAAATCCTCATGATATACAAATCCACACCTTCCTCATCTAAAATCTTAGTGTTCTTCAACTTCTCTCTCAATACCAACAATCAATTCTTGATCTTATTCTAGAACAAGTCTTGAAGTGCCTTCCACATCTCTCATGCAATCTTCTTCCTGGTTAGATGAGGTATCAAGTGATCCTTGATACTGTCTAGGATGATGAGCTTAGCCTTCACATCCAACTCTTCATATACTTCCAAATCCTTAGGGTTTATTCATTTTTGCATCTCCTTGCTAGAAAATTCCCAAATCTTGTTCACCAACATGACCAACCTGATACTTTCCTTCCAAGGACTATAATTGGACAACCCATCCAACCTATCCTCATATCTCATACTAGTAACCAACTTGGCTATGTTGCTAGTCCTTCAACAACAAGGAAACCAACTCCCTCTTAAGTTGTTCACTATGTACATTCTGATTCAATTGTCCCTTCAAAGTAGCTCTGATACCATGTTGGTTTTTTCTAGTACTTTAGATTAGGTCTATGTTTAATCACGATAATAAATACATTTAAATACACACAAATCCAAGTACTTTGCATAGTGTAAATGCAATAGCAATGAATCAACAAAGTAGACAAGAGTGTAATTGACCAAAAACTTGATTTTATTACAACTTTAATAAATCAAACATAGGGTTCCCATACTAGGGATCATGGACCTTACAAATCCCTGATACAAGGAATAACTAGGGCTTGAATTCAACAATGTTTGAATATTAATGTGCCCAAGAACAAGAACAAACTTGAAATACTTGGCGGCAATGCTTTTGACCACAATCCTTTCAATCCTCTTTACCTTGAACACATGTTAGGTCCTTTTCCACCTTTCTCATGAAGAAATTGCACCTTCAATACCTCTACACATCAATTTCTCATTGTGCAATTGTTCCTCCAATCACATGCACATATCAACTCCATCCAGTTAGTCATATCACATTGAATATGCTCCCCCAATTCACTTTATAGTTAGATCTTAAACATACTTAGCAACACACAGTGATTTACCCCTTCCAAACCATTGTATAACAACTCAACAACTAGTTGTTCACACCAACATGGATGAATAGACTTCAATACTTCAACTTAGCCACCATTCTTTGACAACATATCAACTCATAACCTTTCCCACTACCTTCTCTCTTTCTATAAGATAACTCACCACCTCTACACAAAGTTTGAGGCTAATTAGGCTTCCTCTTACGTTAGACCAGTGTTATTAGGACTAGACCAAACTGGTCTGAACTGACCGATCCAACCATTTTGAGGGGAAAACCTATTTGGACTACTGATTTGAACCATTTTTGGCCAGCTCGATAGCAGTTTAGTAAATTTGCAAGCAACACAACAAATGGGGCCTCTTTTGGATTTTTTTTGCTTTTAATTTTTTCTTAGCTGAGCACTAGCCCACAATAGGTGCCTAGTATTCAAGCCTATGGCTCTACTATTGCTATGACATTCATGGTAATGTTAAATTATTAAAGTAAAAGTAACATTTGTTGATTTTTGTAGCTTGGGAGGTACTCCAAGCCTTGAGGATTGAAGGTTTGGAGGAAGGAGCTCTAGAAATGGCCTTGTGGGCATGAAACCCAAGCTTGAGGTTTTGCACCCATCGATGTTGGGGACAAAACTATGGAGAAATTTCGACATGTGATAGATGAGGATGATAGAACTCATCGAGACAAATCCAACGGATCGAAAATCATCTGATTCTGAGTTGTGGTTGAAGAGAAATGAATTTTTGAAGTTAAGATGGGTAAATTTGTCTAGTTGGGCAGGTCAACTTAAGGTTAAAGTAGTGCCCAAAGACAAATTCGATGGAGTTGCTTGATGCCTATAAATATAGGTCAAGTGTGAGGCATTTAGACATATCTAAGAAGTATCTTTCATAGTCTACACATCAAGAAAGGCAACGCAAGTGTAGGCAACTCGAGTGCAGGAATGCGTAGGTTCAGGAATGCGAGTGCAGGAACATGCGAGTGTAAGAATGTGAGTGTAGGAACGCGACTGCAAGAGCACGTGAGTGTAGGAACATGCGAGTGTAGGAAAATGTGAGTGTAGCAATGTGTGAGTGTAAGAATGCAAGTGTAAGAATGTGCCAGTGTAGGAATGCATGAGTGCAGGAACATGCGATTGTAGGAACGCTAGTGCAAGTAGTGCTAGTGAGGGTTTAGCATATAGAAGACTACACCAGGGTGACACAAAAGCTTAGGAGGGCTAGGTATGTATTGTATTGATGTGTTAAGGTTGAATTGATGCTATTGGATGGTGTCCTAGGAGAGGACAATTTAGAATTCTGTTAGCAGCGAAGAAGAAGGGTTTACTAGGTGGTTGGATGCCATAAGAAGAAGAAGATGTTACAAAAAGATTTGTCACTTGTGGTCTGTTGGAGTGCAATGTGAGAGTGGACCAAGTGTGGATAGTGGATTGGGCATTTATGGTTTGTTGGAGGGCAGCGTGATAGTGTCCAAATTGGAACCCGGTGTGCACCATCTTCGTGGAATTAGGTGGTTGCTAGAGTGGTAGTTGTTGATCTCATGGGTCTGATCAACCAAGAACAGTTTGTGCAGCCCTAAAATTGTGTGTGGAGAATGACATCTACAATAGATGATGGGAAGTCCTCCTAGCCTATGTTCATTGTGGGAGATGGACATCTTGCTGTGATAGGTGGTAGCCCTATGTGCCCTATGTTGGTCTTCATTGGAGCAACACAAGAAAACATATTGGGCTAAAGTCCTTGAGTAGCTGAGGAGCAACAGTGGGTAGGTTGAGAGTTGTTCACAAGTGGAGATGTGAAAAAATCGACAAGAGTCTCGATGTGTTGTACCCTTGATGGACTAAGGCACAACTAGTGAGTAGATTGGATAACCAAGGTTTAGTGTCCAGATGGACATGGAGCATTGATAGAGGTAGGAGCTGTAGATTGGGAGATGAAGGATCAGGTAGGTACATGGTACGACTGAGGGGAGTTGAGAGAGTCGACTACATCATCCAGATGGTCATAGTACTTATTGAGGGTAAATTGGTTTTCGATGGACTAACACCAAGCCCCAATTTTGTATTCTTATACTAGTGGATGTATGAGGGCCATTATCCCTAGTATGGGAGACCTTGACTATTGTATTATATGTTGATTAATATAATGAAGTTGGGTTGAAAAGTGTAAAAAGTTGACCATATTTTGTGCACTAGTAGATTTACTGTTGTTTATATCCTGCAGTGCAAAGTAGTATCGTTGTGATTTTTGGTTTGGTAGCGTTAGAGATTCTATGATTCTATCCTAGACCCAAGATTGTGGAAAAACAACATGGTATCAGAGCATATCTGAGCTACTTTGTGGGATAGTGAATCACAATGTGCATAATGAAGCAACTCAGAGGGAGTTGTGGGTGTCTAGATCATGAAGCATAGGGTTCAACTGAAGACATGGAGATGTGGTCTTGACTGGCTTGGTAGCAAGATTGGCTGGGATTTTTGGTGGATTGGTGGTGAGACTGGTGAACAATAGTTTGTTGTGGGGTAGATTGTTGATCACGGACTTCCGTTGATTTGTCATGGATAGTTGGGACAACTCGAGGGTTTCTTTGGTTTGGGTGAGATCAGGTTGATCGAGATGGCTTCTTGTGATGGACTACAAGTTTGCAAGCTAGAGTCTTCAGCAGATCGTGATGTTACAAATCCGAGATTGGAGGGATTTTCACGAGTAGTATTTGATGCAGGAGGATGAGTGCTTGCAGGGCTGAGCCAATGGAGATCATGTAGGCTTAGAGGGAGTCTAGCCTCAAAGGGAGCAACCCTATGGAGGTTTGTGATCTTTAGGTTCATATGTGATGACGCAAAGGCACTATTGAGGTTGTCGGGTTCATTCTACAGGGTATGTTGCAGTGATGAATGCTAGATGGGCTAGTGTCGCTAATGATGATGGTCACTTCCTAGTCTTGGAAGTACCTCCCTCACTAAGAGGGAGTGTTTATTTTTGTAGATTGGGAGGTACTCCAAGCCTTGAGCATCGAGGGTTTGGAGGAAGGAGCTCCACAAATGGCCTTGTGGGCTTGAAATCCAAGCTTGGGGTTTTGCACCCATCGATGTTGGGGACAAATTTATGGAGATATTTCGATGAGGATAATAGAACTCATCGAGACGAATCTGACACATCAAAAATCATCTGACGCATTGAAAATCATCTGATTCTGTGTTGTGGTTGAAGAAAAATGAATTTTTGAAGTTAAGATGGGTAAATTTGTCTAGTTGAGCAAGTCGGCTTGAAGTTAAAGTAGTGCCCAAAGACAAATTCATTGGAGCTACTTGATGCCTATAAATAGAGGTCAAGTGTGAGGCATTTAGACACATCCAAGAAGAATCTTTCATAGTCTACACACAAAGAAAGGCAACACAAATGCAGGCAACTCAAGTGCAAAAATGTGCCAGTGCAGGAATGCGTGAGTGCAAGAGCATGTGAGTGCAGGAATGCGCGAGTGTAGGAACACAAATGCAGGAGCACGTGAGTGTAGGAACGTGTGAGTATAGGAATGTGCGAGTGTAGGAACACGCGAGTGCAGGAACATGCTATTGCAGGAATGCTATTGGAGGCAGCGCAAGTGACGGTTGAGAATGTATCAGACTGCACCAGGGTGACACAAAAGCTGAGGAGGGCTAGGTATGTATTGTATTGATTTGTTAAGGTTGAATTGATGTTAGTGGGTGGTGTCCTAGGAGAGGAAATTTTGGAAGTTTGTTAGTAGCCAAGAGGAATTTCCTAGGTGGTTGTTTTCCCTAACCAGGAGCAGATGCTACAATAAGTATTAGCCACTCATGGTCTGTTGAAGAGCAACATGAGATTGGACCAAGTGTGGATAGTGGATTGGGAGTTTATGGTTTGTTGGAGGGAAGCATGATAATGTCCAAATTGAAGCCCAGTGTGCACCATCTTCATGGACTTAGGTGGTTGCTAGAGTGGCAGTTGTTGAGCTCATGGGTTTGATTAACCAGGAGCAGTTTGTGCAACCCTAGATTTGTGTGTGGAGAAGGACATCTATAGCAAATGATGGGTTATCCTCCTAGCCCATGTTCATTGTGGGAGATGGAAATCTTGCAGTGATAGGTGGTAGCCCTCCGTGCCCTATGTTGGTCTTCATTGCAACAATTTAGGAAGACCATAGTGGGGTGTAGTCCCTAAGTAGATGAGGAGAAATAGTGGGTAGGTTGAGATTTGTTCGCAAGTGGAGTTGTGAACAACTCGACAGGAGCCTCAATGTGTTGTGCCCTTGATGGACTAAGGCACAACTAGTGAGCAGATTGGATATTCGAGGTTCAGTGGCCAGATGGACATGGAGCATTGATAGAGGCAGAAGCTGCAGATCAGGATCCAAAGGACAGGACAGGTACATGGTATGGTCAAGGGGAGCTAAAAGAGTCGAGTACATCAACCATATGGTCATATTATCTTGTTGAGGGTAGATTGGTTCTCGATGGACTGAGACCAAGCCCCAATTTGGTATTCTTGTACTAGTGGATGTATGAGGGCCATTATCCCTAGTAAGAGAGCTCTAGACTATTGTATTATATGTTGATTAATATAACGAAGTTGAGTTAAAAAAATGTAAAAATTTGTCCATATTTTGTGCATTAGTAGATTTATTGTTGCCTATATTCTGCTATGCAAAGTAGTATCATTGTGATTCTTGGTTTGGTAGTGTCAGAGATTCTAAGATTCTATCCTAGACTCAAGATCGTGGAAAACGAACAAAATTCTCCTTTATCTTAAAGTATAAGTGATATTCTGCTTTAACATTACCATGAAATGACTCAGGATGTTTGAGAGTGGTTTCAAACTCATTAGATTTCATATGGAGAAAGTAGAATTTTTTATCTCACTCAAAGTCCAATAGACTTAATAGTTTTTTAGGATTTTAGGATTGGGGGCATTTCCATATTTCTATTGGATTTTGTCATGTTTGAGGTAATCAAACTAGCATTTAATCAATAGCAACAATCCCTCTATGTACCTTGATGTTAGTGTCATTGTTTGCTAAAGTCCTCTACCATGATCCTACTAAAGACATACCCATCACTCAAACAAAATCTTGAATTGAAATGATAAGCATATTTTTATCTTATTTTAATGCTTAAAGGGTGAGCACTAGCTCACAATAGATGCCTAATATTCAAGCCTATTTCCCTACTATTGATATGAAATTCATGGTAATGTTAAATTCTTAAATTAAACGTGACATTCTCCTTTATCTTAAAGTAAAAGAGACATTCTCCTTTAACATTACCATGAAATGACTCAAGAGGTTTGAGCTTGGTTTCCAACTCATTGGATTTCATATGGAGAAAGTAGAATTTTAGATCTCACTTAGAATCCAATAGACTTAACAAATTTCCAGGATTTCAGGATTGGGGGGATTTGCATATTTCTATTGGATTTTGTCATGTATGAGATAATCAAACTAGCATTTAATCAAGACAACCAATACCTCTATGTACCTTGATGTTAGTGGCATTTTTTGTTAAAGTCCTCTATCATGATCCTACTAAAGATGTACCCATCACTCAAACAAAATCTTGAATTGACATGATAAGCATTTTTATCTTATTTTAATGCTTATAGGGTGATATTGATGACAAATATCTCAATATATGCAAATATTTTGATGATATGAAAATATTTGTTGTAGCATGTTTTTTTTTTTTTTGGGTTTATGCTAGAGGCCATCTAGGTCTTGTTTTTTGTATTTTCAGTTCAAATATGGATTTCACTTGATGTTAGTTTGGTTATGTGTGCCCTTAAATGCTCTATAAAAGAGATTTTTTTTTCTTATTTATGTATAAATGGTTTGGATTCATATGGATGCACATGAGTATACGTGGTTTTCTTTAAATTTTGAAATTTTATGTGTGTTTAGTTGACTAGTTTTTTGGTTCATTTTTTCTGCTGGTTTCTGTCAAGTTCTAACTAGTTCTTGGTTTGAGGGGTTTACCAGTTCAATGATCACTCTGGTTCTAACAACATTGGGGAAGACCTTTGTTGGGCTTCTAAAATGTCTTCAAAATGACATCCACTTTCATCTTTATCACCACCTTTTCACTCATATGTCACAACTCCATAACCATATAACCTTTCATTAGTCACCATTTTCATAAATATATGGCTTAGGATCGTTATTTGCCAAAGTTATTTATTTTATGTGTTTAAAGTGAATTTATGATTAAAAACTAGGAAATTAATATGGTTTCATGTATCTATATATGTGGCTTGAGGTTTGTGACATGTGTAGGTCATTTGGAAGCTTCCAAGGCACCCTTATGTGACCTCCAATGCTGAAATTCGAATTCCCTTCAAAGGATATTTGGATATGTCCTATTTGGGTTGTAACTCTATGAGGTATCTCATCATTTCCTATTTTGATTAGAACTCTATGAGACACCTAGGGGATATGTGTCTCATTATGAGCTATTTGGTTGTAACTATATGAGACTTTAGTGGAACTTCATTTAATAGGGTAGCTTCTTATGCTTTTGTATAAATAGGAGAGCCTTTTCCTTTGAAAGGCATGTGCAATATGTAAAAAAGTTGGGAAAGTCATTACTTTGTACTTTGTAATTTTGAAGAATTTGAATAAAGCTTTGAGGTTCTCAACATAGAAGGAGATGTGAAGTAAGAGATGTCATGGAGCATATTAGAATGTAAGGTAGAGTAGATTTTATTTTGTAATTTTGCTTTGATTTCATTCAAGTATGTCATTTTATTTTTATGATTGTTTTCAAGTTTAATAGTTTAGATTTTCCATTCTTGCAAGTTTAATTCATGCACGTATTTTCAACCGGTTGATAGTAGATTTGATGTTAGTTTAATAACTCATGTTGTAAGTGAATATTTCTGAAAGCCCTTCCACTTGATGGCTCATCTTAAAAACTAAGTGGTGAAGTATTTCATTTGTGGATGAGTCTTTCTCTCCATTTTTATGTTTACTTTTTTTTTCTTAGAACAATGAAGTATTGCATCCCTCAAAATGCTGTCACAAGGAGATAACTCTCCCAAAATTCTATAGCAAAGTGATAAAGCACTTCATTTAGTTGTTATAGTAGATTAGTTGTAATTTCACTTTCAGTCATAGTCTTTCATTTAAATTTCATTTACAATTTTAGAACAATGAAGTATTGGATCCCTCAAAATGTTGTCACAAGGAGGTAGTTCTCCCAAAATTATATAACAGAGTGATAAAGCACTTCATTTAGTTGTTATAGTAGATTAGTTGCAATTTCATTTTCAGTCTTAGTCTTTCATTTAAATTTCATTTTCAGTTTTAGAACAATGAAGTATTGAATCCCTCAAAATGCTATCACAAGTAGGTCGTTCTGCCAAAATTGTGTAGCAGAGTGACAAAACACTTCATTTAGTTACATGTTTTGTATTTGGTTTCCATTTCAAATAGCATTATCATTTTTTCTTTCATTTCATAGACATTTTGTCATCTTAGATTAATCTAACTATTCAAAGTTTTGATTTATTTTTATCTAATGTTCATTTCCTTTTCTCCCTTCTTTAGAAATTAGATTTTAACATTAAAGGTCATTAGATTTAGTTGTCCATTAACATTTAGAGATTTCATCTAGAAGCATAACTTTTCTCTCTTATATTAATTTCCTTAAGCATAAGAAACAAAACCCCCAAAAACAACATAAACTATAAAACAACGAAGTAAGAGAAAGGTTAACTAAGCACATATAGTGCACTACATTTCATCAGTTTACAATACCCGGATTGATAATTTATGTAGAGCAATTTAGGACACTAAATTGACTAGACAATCTTACCACATGAAATCCAACATACCTCATGAGGCCTTGCAACCCTATACAATAGACAAGACAAAGGCACGTTAGGCCCCTTTCAGGGTCTTGACCCTGCTCCTTATGCATAGAACAAAACTCATATCATGGACAAAATTTTAGTGCCTTCATTTTTTCCATGGCCTGGATAGAGTCCTAACTAGGGAAAAAAATCACCATAGAAATTCAACCTTCACTCCTGAGCATACTCGGTTTGTTTTCAAACAAATCATACCATAAAATCACTCCTTCACAGCTTAGTTTCCCTATGAGGAAATTTGACTTCCTAGTAGGCTTGATATGCTTCTTGAGATGGTATGCTATGTGTGTTTGACCTCTCCATAGGTCACTTATATTTATACATTTGTATCATTTCCTTAGGTTTCCGATTTACTCATAAAAGGTACCCTCACACAATAATTAGACTAAAAAAAAATTTCTTTTAGGTCTTTAGCCCACACCTTTGGGTCTAAACCCACTATTTGGGTACTTTGACCAATGAAGGTTCATTTTTGTGGGTCAATTTCACACAACCTAGTACCATAAAGGTTTTGGGAGTACCTACCAAACTACACATTTCAACACTCCCTCTTAGTGAGGGAGGTACTTCCACTACTTAGAAGTAACTTGTCAACAAAATTAGTTCAATCTCTAGCATCTACAACTCTAATATACCCTGTAGAATGAACAACACTATCCTCGATAGTGTCCCTACTACCAAAAGCCTCTTCTTATTCTTCTCATGATAGGCCTTCATCCATTCCATTATTACTTCTTGCTAGTTGTAGAAGTCTCCTTACTCCCCACTAACCATGCACTCTTCTTAGGTTTCATGTTCTCCCTCATAAATTGTGAACTCTCTCTCGAACTTGACTCTTCCTAACTTAGCAACCTTCTTCTTCCCTTGATATATAGGCTTTCCCGTCAACTTGTATAAAACACTCTCCATAAATCCAATGACTTCTCTAGCAGAGTTAGAGCCTCTTGGATTGAGTATCACTTTGACATCTAAAAATATCACCTCAAACCCATTCACCTTAATAACTAAGATAAACAACATGTTGCACTTGAGCCCTGGTACCCATAGTACATCTTGAACTCATACCAACCCACTTGAATCCATATTGAATGTAACAACACCTGACCATCTAACATTCTTCTGACTCTTATTGCCAACCTTCTCATGCAATTTTGTGTCCCATTTAGTTAGACTCTTAAAACCTTCCCGCGAACCTGTCATATACTTCAATTATCTGTTACCAATGAACCATGCACCCTCGTCAATGGTACCCTTGGAGAAATGAGAAAATGGAAAATCTTCCTTGAACCTTCTTGAGAAGTTATATATCTCACCTGAAGATGTATCAGCCACACTTATCTTCTTCATCTTCTCATTATCTTCCTTCTTTGAACACAGAAATTTACTCACATAATGACCATAATGACCACACATGTAACACTTCACCTTCTCAAGTCCTTCTTCTATTTGGCCTTCATCTTTCCTACAAGAGCCACATTCTCTTCAATATTCTTCTTTTTATGAGGATCCTCATCCCACAATTCTTCTTAGATGAAGTCATCCCATAACATGTTTCAATTTGGTAGCTTATCTTAAGAAACGGTCATTTTGATAAATGGCTTCCATTCCTCGTTGAAGCCCTTCAAAGTAGTCCTCACTAGTTGAGAATTTGGAATGTTATCTCCAATGGAAATTATCTCATCACAAACTTGAGAATTCCTTGTCAGATATGGAGTCACACTTTTTTCATCCAACATCTTGGTGTTCTTCAACTTCTCTCTCAATACCAACAATCGATTCTTATTATTTTTCTGGAACAAGTATTGAAGAGTCTTCCACATCTCTCATGCAGTTATTTTCCCTATTAGATGAGGTATCAAGTGATTCTTGACACCATCTAGGATGATCAACTTAACTTTTGCATCCAAATCTTCATATAATTTCAACTCCTTAGGGTATGTTGGTTTTTGAATCTCCTTGCCAGAAAATTCCCAAACCTTGTTCACCAACAAGACCATTCTAATCCTTTCCTTTCAAGGACTATATTTGGATAAACCATCCAACCAATCTTCATATCTCAAACTAGTAACCTACTTGGCCATGCTGCTATTCCTTCAACAATAAGGCAACCAACTCCCTCTTGAGTTGTTCATTATGCACACACTGATTCAATTATCCCTTCATTGTAGCTTTGATACCATGTTGGTTTTTCCTAGTACTTTAGATCAGGCCTATGTCTAATCACAATCATAAACACATTGAAATACACACAACTTCAAGCACTTTTCACAATGAAAATGTAACAATTTTGAATAAGCAAAGTACACATGAGTGTAAATGACCCAAAAATTGATTTTATTACAACTTTAATAAATCAAACATAGGGCTCTCATACCAAGGATTGTGGCCCTTACAAAGCCCTTGTACAAGGAATAACTATGGCATGAATTCAACAACATTTGACTATCAATCTACCCAAAATTGACTTACTCGTTGAAGATGCCCTTGACCACAACCCTTTCAATCTTATTTGCCTTGAATACCTCGAAATTCCTTTGCCACCTTTCTCATAGAGAAATTTCACCTTCAATACCACTGCACATTAATTTCTCATTGTGTAATATCTCCTCCAATTACATGCACATATTAACTCTAACCAATCAACCTTCTCACACTGAATATGCTCCTCCAATTCACTATAGAATTAACTCTTAAACATTCTTATAAATTCATAGTGATTTTCCCCTTCTAAACAAATGTATGAAAACTCAACAACTAGTTATTCACAACAAAATGCATGAACACAATTGTTTACTTCAACTTAGCCACCATTCTCCAACAACATATCAACTCATCAGCTATCCCACTTCCTTCTCTCTGTCTTTGAGATAACTTGTTTCCTTTGCAAAAAGTTTGAGGATAATTCAACCTCCTCTTAGGGAAAACCTTACCATAGAAAGCCAACCATACCTCCTGAGGCCTTGTTGTCCCTACACAGTAGACAAGACATAGGCATGTTAGGCCTCTTTCAGGGTCTCGACCCTCCTTATGCACATAACAAACCTTAGATCAGGGAAAAAATTTATGTTCTTTCTTCATTCTTTCCACAGTCTGGACAAAGCCTTAACTAGGGCATAAAATCACCATAGAACTTTGACCTTCACTCCTAAGTAGACTCAACCTCTTTTCAAAACAAATCTTGGTTTCTCTGTAATGCAATTTGACTCCCTCCTAGGCTTGATATGATTCTTGAGATGGTATGTTATGTGTGTTTGACCTCTACATAGGTCACTTAAATTTGTACCTTTCAATCATTACCTTAGGTATCCCCTTTTTCTCATCAAAGGTGCCCTCACATAATAATTAGACTAAACAAATATTTATTTTGGGTATTTATCCCACACATTTGGGTCTAAAGCCACTACTTGGGTACTTTCCCCAATGAAGGGTAATTTTCATGGGTCAACTTCACATAACCTAGTACCACAATGGTTGTGGGATTACCCCCGAAGATACACATTTCAATACTCTCTCTTAGTGAGGGAGTTACTTCCACTACTCAAAAGTAACTCATCAACAACACTAGTCCAATCTCTAGAGCCACCATTGCAATATACCCTGTAGAATGAACAACACTATCATGGTAGTGTCCTTGCCACCAGAAGCCTCTTGCTTCTTCTTCTCATGATAGGCCTTCAACCCATTCCATGGTTCCTTCTTGCTAGTTGTAGAAGTCTCCTTAATACCCACTAACCATGAGCTCTTATAGGGTTTTAGGTTCTCAATTTAAACCTAAAAAATCTCTCTCAAACTCAACTCTTCCTGAATATTAGGAACTTGCTTCTTACCTTAATTTATAGCTTACTCGTCAGCCCATATAAACCACTCTCCCTAACTCCAATGGCTACTCCACAAGAGTTAGAGCCTCTGGGCCTAAGTATTGCTTTCCCATCTTGGAATATCACCTCAAACCCCTTTGCCTTGATCACCAAGATAGAAAAAATGATGCACTTGAGATCTGGTAGTCAAAGTACATCTTGAACTCATAGCAACCCACTTGACTCCATCTTTAATGACACAACACATGACCCCATAACATTCTTCTGACCCTTATCACTAACCTTCATGTGCAATTTTGAGTCCTATTCAATTAGAGTCTCAAAAAATTTCCATGAACCTACCATATGCTTCAATGCTCTACCATCAATGAACCATGTACCCTCGTCAATGGTTCCCTTGGAGAAATGAGAAATCAAAGCAAAGTCTTCCTTGAACCTTCTTGAGAAGTCATCCAACTCACTTGAAGATGTAGCAACCATTGCTATCTCTTTCTTCTTCTCATTATCTCTCTTCTTTCAATGCAGACACTTACTCGCATAATGACCATGCTTGCCACATGTGTAACACTTCACCTCACTGGATTCCTTCTTAGATTTTCCCTTCATCTTTCCTACAAGATCCATGTTCCTCCAATTCATTTTATAATTAGCTCTTAAAGATGATAAAAAACTCATAGTAATTTCCCCCTTCTAAACCATTGTATGACACCTCGACAACTAGCTATTCACACCCGCATGAATGAACAAACTTCAATACTTCAACTTAGCCACCATTTTCCAACAACATATCAACTTACAACCTATCCCACTACCTTCTCTTTATCTCTGAGATAACCCAACGCCTCTGCACAAAGTTTTAGGCTAATTTTACTTCCTCTTAGGGCAAACCCTACCACAAAAAAACCACCGTACCTCCCGAGGCCTTGCATCCCTACACAATAGAAAATACAATGGCATGCTAGGCCTCTTTTAGGGTCTCGTCACTCCTCTTTTTGCGAGGCCTTGCATACAATGGCATGCTAGGCCTCTTTTAGGGTCATAGACAAAATTTTGGTGCCTTCTTCCTTCTTGCCATTGCCTAGACAAAGACCTAGCTAAGGCATAGAATCACTATAGAAATTCAACCTTCACTCATTAGTAGACTCAACCTCTTTTCAAAACAAATCAGACCATAAACTCACTCCTTCATAGCTCAAATTCTCTCTGAGGCAATTCAACTTCCTCCTAGGCTCGATATGCTTCTTGAGAAGGTATGCTATGTGTGTTTGACCTTTGCATAGGTCACTTATATTTATACCTTTGTCTCATTTCCTTAGGTGCACCCTTTTTCTCATCAAAAGTGCCCTCACACAATAATTAGACCAATCAAATAATTCTTTTAGGTCTTTAGCCCACATCTTTGGATCTAAACCCACTGCTTGGGTACTTTTCCCAATGAAGTTGCATTTAATTCATGGGTAAACTCCACACAACCTAGTACTTGATGGTTGTTAGGGTACCCCCCAAGCTACACATTTCAATAGGTTGATCTATATCAGGCCCTCTCCCACCCTCGCTATATGATATCAATGTCAAATTCGATATCAAGGTCATGATAAATTCAAGGATTAAAAAGGTAAGTGTCAGAACTTAATTTCTAGGTTTCAAATTTATAAAACAAATTTGGCATTTATTTGAAACAACACAGATATTGATAGTCTTGTTCATGACAAAGTTTAAGCACTAGTTCTGCTCCAAGAAGAAGACAAACAAGGAGTAAAGTAATAAAGGGGTAGATAGAAGATATCTAGTCTAATATTTCTTGAATCAAAAACCAATTAGTGAGTTCAAGGGCATCAAATGCGTTCATTTATCTCTATTGCAAAAGATTATCAAGGTTAATAAATCTTCCTTGATCATGTTTAGTCACTTGGAAGTAACCATTGGAGTGAAAGCAGTTGAAGTTTAATTATGGTCTCCCTTGTTTTTATACTATGCCATCTTTTTATGCCTTTTGTGGGATTGCTCCTTACATCATGATGATCTGTGTCTAGAACCAATGCTTGTTGATGGTTTCAAGCATAGAGACAAAGAGTTTACTAGTGTTCAATGTTTTATTGGTGAATATTGTTGCAATGATGCATGGGATGAGCAAGATGTGAACTTAGCCATTCTTATGTTGCAAATATGCCATAATCAACTTGCTTCATCTCTTACAGTAGATGTTATGCGAAATTTACAATTGTGGACAAAAGCATCTTTCCTAGACCTAGTGGACTGGTTTAGAACAATAGAAAGAAAAGAATATAAATTTCCCATTATAGAAATTGGAGAATGTAAAGAGACTTACTTGGGAAGCATCACAAGCTCTTCTCTCCTCTCAGCTTGTAAGCTCCAATCGTAGCTCTGATTGTTATAATTAGAACCTACACATACAATCATAACAAGCCAAAGATATCCAACATCTATGTAGCATTATCTGATTACTCTGTTCAGTGGACTAACAAAGCATTAAAACATGTGAATGTAAACATAACATAACACATATAAGAAAACTATATACTCTTTGTATTAATATGAATAGGAGAGAGTTTAAAACCAAAAATAGTAGCTGATCTTGTAGAGATTTGCCCAATTTGACTTGTCCTTCCTTGTCACAAATCACACTCAATGTCACCCTAACACATGGATATGATTGCTCTCTTAGGTTCAAGGCAACAACATGAGGGTATGATCAGTCTTCAAAATCTAACCCTGATGTTGTAGATGGATGTAAATTTATAGGAGAGTGTGGTAGTTTAGGAATTCTTATCCATTTACCAATCTAGGCTTGAGATCCACTTGAGATGGGAGGATGAACTCAAGGGATAAGAGGTGAAATCTCCATGGTAGGATCAGATAGGATTCAAAGTTCTTATCCAAGGTAAATGGTTGAAATAACTCCTGGAAGCTTCTGGAAGATGAAGATTTAGGATTTTGTATTATTTTCTAGAATTTCTAGAATTGACACATCCCTAACAAGGGACAACCTACTACTAATCAATGCTGATGTAGAATGGAGCAACCTGCTACTAAACGCAGGTCCCTATTGGGCCAGGGTGCGCTGGGCCTTAAAAACACTAATTTGAGGCAATCAGACCTAGAAACTCAAGGATTTGGGAGAGTCATTCTTAGGGATTTGTGTAGGGATGATGACAAGGTTTTCACAAATCTTGATTGATTCGGTTTGCAAGCATATTGACTAGATGCGACAAAATGGCCTATAACAGATTGCCCCCTAAAGTGCAAAGTCAGAAACAATGTCTAATGATTGAAGTGCTTTACCTTGTGACAAGTTTAGATCAAGAACAATTGGTCGAGATCATCATCTATTACAATACATTTTATCATGATATATTTGTTGAGGGAGGCATACACATGCTCAATGCATAAGCTAACATTACATATATAATGATAAAAAAGTCATGTCCAGTGATGACAAAGTGTGGATCCATGATTGGATGTTTGTATGTATGATCATAGCCATCATGCTTTGTAATATTGCATTAATATTGAAAGCGCAACCGATATTGATGGAACTAGATCCAGGATCTTCTATCTCGTTCACTTGATCGTATGATGTACGAGCCTAACCATGTGAATAAAGGAACTGAAGAAGTACATGGTAGACACCATATGATTACCGACCAATGATGTAAGCCGTTAACAAATGTGAGAGAAACCATCGATGATGTTAATGGTTCTCAAGGTACAATAGTGAAATCTGTATGGTGTGAATAAATGAGTTGAAGTCAAACACCACACATAATCTGTCGATCAAAGGCCAATGATGTAAACCTGTCACCAAGAGTGAGGAAAATTTTCATTGATGTATGCAAGTTCCAAGGTACAAAGGGGGGAGTTTCTAAGTCAACTTCCTGGATAATGAGATGATGTCGATAGGAAGCAACCCATCACAGGAGGGCCTTGATGTGTCCCCCATCAATGACATGAAACGAGTATCATAATTTGAGATAAAATGACATTGATGTGGAACTGGTTTATGAATGACATATATGGAATGAAGTATTAAGAGTATCATAGCAGATGACTTCTCTTGAACACATTGGAGACACTAAATGGAGTTGGTAGCACTGACCCAAAACCAAAAACATAGGATTTGAAATGGTGTGGTGAACCAAAAGACAAGTAGATTTCCCAACCTACCAGCCATAAAGATGAAGTGGAAGAGTGTCATGTTCAAGAGTGACTCACTTCCATTAATAGGTGGAGTATCCCATTTTCCCCATTTTCCCAACCATTTCTAGACTTCAGTACCTCTTTATTTTTGACAAGATTGAGGAGGATAACATACGCTTTGTATGTAAGTTCATCCTTCAGATGAATCCCTCTGAGTATGTGATTAGGTGCTTAAGTTTATGCTCAAAAATCAAAGTGTAAGAATTTTGTTAGACTCAAGTTTAGATTGAAGAGCTCATCATTCTAAATCCAACGATGAGAACAAAACTCAAATCCGAGTTCGTATGTAGAAGTTAGAGCAAGTCAAAGTTCAATTTTGACTTATCTACATGGCAGAATTGGATGACGTAGCAAATCCCTTCAGTAAATGAGGAGGCGCCAAGTGGCATTTCATCATTGGCCCTTGCATATCGTAAATCGCAAGTCACAAGGGTGAAGGTGTTTAAAATTGACCCGAGAACAACCAGAGTTGCAATGCGATAAGGCAATTGCATATCACAATCACAACCGGCGAAGGGAAGGCATTTCAGTAATTGGCCCCTGATAGGTTCCGGTTGCGATGCGATATCATAGATTTCAATTGCACACAAGTCTGCATATTTACGACTACTGACAAGACTCCACCGATTGTGATGAGCGATGGGATCCCAGATGTGATAAGTTATGCATTTCGTTTAATAATCCCGTCGGGTCCATCAATATCACAATCACACAATCGTCGCTTTGTTCACAGGAACATCCGTCGGGGTTTTACACCGATTACGATTTGCAATACGGTCGATAGGTTATGGCCCATTGGACGATGGTATTTGCCTATTTAGCGGATTTTGGCACTAATTTGTAGGATCATGTCGGTTTTGGAGTAATTTATGGAACGAATTGTGGGAAAAATAGGATAAGTCATAACTTCTTCAGTTTTTCACCAAATTGGTTGCAAAAAGAGGCTAGATGGCCTTTTTTTACTATTCTGAACTCATTGAGAAGGTTTTAGAGGCATTTGAGCATTGTAAACACACTTTTGTTGTAATTTTGAGCATAATAAAGAGGCCCAAGCATTGAAAGCTGGACCAAGGAGACTTAGCCCAGGAGGGGTGAACTCCTCATCAAATATTTGTGTTGTCTATTGTATTTTGATGTTCTTTGTTGTTATTTTGTTGCTATTCAACATATGTTTTATGTTAAATTGTTTATAATATTTACATAAGAAACTCTCATGGGAATCAATTCATTAAGCAAAAATACATATGGCAGAATTTGACGTACAAGTCATAATCAACCTTCAACAAAGGTCCATGAGTAGACAAGCAATGGGAGCAAGGGTTATCTGTCGAAGAGGACTCAGAATTGGAATCTATGTTCATTTTGATGTACTAGCAGAGAGGTTGCATACTACAAGTTTCATAAAAGTGTGAGCTCGACCACCCCAATAAGACTAAAGAGAGAAGACAATTCCCCAAAACTGAAAGAGGAAATTGAGATACAGTGACCCAACTAGTTATGCCCCAAATGTGTAATGAACCATGTTAGTAAAATAAGCTTCTTCTCAGGTCACCAAAGCAAATTAAATTTGTTTTATAACCTAAAAACATGATATTTACAGATTTCCTATGAGCCAGAGACGTCCTTAAAAAATCGAAATGAAAAGATCCATAAATAACTATCGGTAGAGCCTCTAACAAATCTAGAAAACTTGAATTAAGTTCTAAACGTTGAGATAGGAACTAATTCTAGAGGGATTTCCATCTAAGACCCGTCTTTTGTAAGTTATTAAATAAAAACCAAGGAGCCGAGAATTACCTTCACACAAAGTACCATTTGTCCATTTGTGACTAACTGTAGAGGAGAAACCAGGTTCATCCAAGGTTGTTTGAGAGCCAGAGAGCCCTTTATGCCAAACCTCCCACGAGCTTGGATGTTGAGACCAAAATTCTATAATCTATAGTACGAGAGCTTGAAACCAGAGATGAAGCTCTTCACAGAGCTACCCAAAAATAGCACACCTAGATACTATAGTGAAAATCAAAGGTCGAGCTATCACCAAATCAACGTTCCATAAAGGTGGTGGATCAATGAACAAAATAGACTCTGATGAGAATGAGGCAAGAGCCATACTGGAGACAAATTTATCACCCATTTGCCTATCCATCCACATTATTATAATCATTTTGCCATTAATTTCACTTGTGCATCTATCAGAGATATTGATGATGGTTATTAGTGGATTTCGATTCCAAGGTCTTGGAAAATGAGATGTTTCATTTTCTTTTATAGTCATAAAGTTTTGTAATTTATGTGCTTTATTTTTCATGTTATGTAAATTCTTCACTTTTACCATGTTTTATTGTTTCCTACGCTAACCCTAATTTATGTAAATATTGTGCTAATTATTTCTTTATTTTTTAGTTTATTTGATATTTGCTTTAGTTGGTAATCTTCTTTTAATTTTGTCTCACTTCTACACATATTTTATTTATGTTTAATTTTAATAACTTCTTTTTCTTGACTACATGTCCTTCGATATTTAATGGTTGTTATAAGAAACCTTATTCAATGAATATTTAACTAGCATTTGCCCGAGAAGGTCTAAAGGGCACGTCGATAGTGATTTTGGGGTTTTTATGAACTTTCAAAGGAAAACCTCTACTAAACGACCCTGCTAACAAATACTAAATTGAAAATCATTGTTGAGAATAAGATGTGTATTTACTAACTTAAAATTCATCAAAATATGCATTATAAATCTTTGTGCAAGCAAGTTAAGAAAGTGAAACCTCTTGACAACCACGTTGGCTTTATTCCCAACAAAACTTAACACCATTTTGAGTGGTAACAAACCTTGAACCAATTTAACCAATTAAAGTAACAAGTATAGCAACAACACCTTTTCTGTGAGAACAAGAATTGTAACTTTTAAAAAGGAGACAAATGGTTGCTAGCTGTTACAAAATATTCAATTTTAATTACTTTTATTAAACTATTGTACCTCATTGGCATCAATATAGAATGTAGTTGTAACATAAAGCAACATACCAAGAACTTGTTGAATAGTTAACCAAAGGCTCAAGCATATCCTGGACAAGACTCTTGGCATGCTCGTAAACTTTTTACCATATATATCTTTTGGATTATTTAGACAAGTCAATTATTAGAAAACTTGAATGATTGTATGATGTATGCCTAAGGTGAAGAATTGTATGATGCAAACCCTGCATCAATTGGCTTACACTATGAAGCAACCAAAACATGAAAATTTTCACTAAGAGCTCTTCAATACTTGAGTGATTAAATATAAGCACCATAATACTGATTAACCCCAATAAAAGAGCCTTCATAGACCAACATGGGCTCACTTACAAAGCAAACCAGTGCAGAGAAAAGAAAGCAATACAATTTGTATACCCAAATTTTGGGCCATCATTCAATTGCTACATCAACTATGCTTTTGTAATCCATGATTAAGTCCTATATTCTCATATGCTTTGAACAACGACAGATATCATGTGTACCATAACTTACACAGCATAATTGCCACAATAATCAAAGGTCCAGGAGTTATATTGTGCAACTTTGTAAGGGGATACTTTGTGTCCTTTACTACATTCCTGGCCCTAGTAAGAGAATTAGAAGAACAAATACTCAAAGAAATCAATATCAACCTTCGTATGTGTCTTGTGTGGAGATGTGATGTGTCGTGACATCAATTAGAGATGGTTAGACAATTTTGCAATTCAAGTGGGAAACAACATTAATAACTTTGAAAACAAAGTAAAAAATTCCATCATGTTTCCTTCTTAAGTCTTCATCCTCTTATCCTACTTGCTAAAATCATATTAATCCAAAGCCACCAATCGACTTTCAGAAGATATACACACCTCAACATAGAATTTAGCAATGACAATTTGTTGTGGAAGTTGTCTCAAATTGACCATATCTGATTGGCACTGTCGATCTGTCTAGCATAACTAGACCAACATACTTATAGCCTTTGTGAAATGAAGGGACTTGAGAAGATGACCTTTTCATCTGTGCACTGGTGATTCTTGACCTGACATCCACTACTCCTTGCAAATACATTCTCCTTCTAGATGACATTGTATTCCTTTCATAAGAAGTTGGTCGCTACGTAGGAGAAATATGAGAACGAACCTTAGCTTTTGAAGGTTTGGTGTCACTACTTAGGAGCACTATGAGAACGAACCTTAGATTTTGAATATTTTGTGTTATCCATGTAGCTAAGGAAAGGTAGAGTAACCCTAAAAATTATCTTTACATATTTACTTCTATGAGTAAATGGATCTCTTTTACCACCAGATTTCGTTGAACTGAATTGAGGACTACTTTTTTCAGTTGAAAACATGTTGTCTTCTCTGTAATCATAATCTCTATACATAGTTACAGGGCTAAAATCTTGGGAAACTGGTGCAGTCAACATATCTCATCGTTTCCTAAAGATAGGGAATCGATTTAGTTCAGAAGTCATCTTGTGCAAAAATTCTGCAAAAGTAAAGCCTTTGTAATGTGGCAGAGAGTGAGCTTGTTGTGAAGATTTAAGACGCCAATTATCATATGGAGGATATTGGGTTACAAATTTGGAATATATGCTTTGCTCTATAGAAAGAGAATTTTTATTGATCTAATCCACTTATTTGAACTTGATCTGTTTGTGTCCATTTCAATGATTTTCGTGTTTCCATCCAAGCTATTATTCTCCATTTCTTGCTCATTCAAATGAAAAAGATAAGAACTCTTCCATGAAGAGGAAATACCACTCAATGTTAGTCGCAACTAAATTTTCTAAAGAAAACAAAAATATAATTCTGTATTATTTATGTTCTCTTCAATTTTAAATCCAAGACCAACAACAACAAAAGGGATTCTAACTCAGAACAAAAGAACGGGTTGTAAGAGAGTCTCTGAGATATTTGAAATTTTGATATTTTCATGCTTACCCGCTAAGGGAATACATGAAATAATTCTCTCCTATATCTCACTCTGGAATCTTGTTTTCTTCGTGCCTTTCCTTCCCTTTCATTCAAACTACTAGCGCTTGGGTTCCTTCTTTCCTATGCATGAAAACACGGACCATCAAGGACTTCGGCACCTAAAACATCCTCCAAAATGTTCAACTTAGAAAGGAAAACAATGGACTTATAGATACAAGAAAAGTGACATTGAAGGTAGTCATTTCCAGATGGAGGGAGATTTGCATTACAGGTGTTGGATAAAGTGGGAAAGAAAGTAGATTGGAACATTGTTGATTCTAGTTTCCTAAATTGTAGACATAAGTGTTCGAATATACATTTTAGTCTCATATTCACAAGAAAAGGGCAATCATATTTGATAGAAAAGGAAAACAGTAAATATGAAATGAATCAAATGGATACAATGTGAAGGATGAAATGGTTCTTCCCTTATCCATAAAGTCCCTCTTTTCTTTTGAGACACTTTCCTTATGTGGGCAACAAATAAACATCAGTGACAACAACAATAGTCTCTTCTCTATTCTATCAAATATCCATTTTCTCCAACAACGTTTGTAGTAGTCACTTTAAATATGGAAATTTGGAGCATCCTCTAGATACTCACACTTTTTAGGCTTGAGATTAGTAATCTTGAAAATGTAGAACACACTTCAAACAAGTGATTAGACATTAAAATAAACCTACTGTAGGTTCATTATGCTTGTCTCAGGCAACAAATCCAGTCCAACCATTGGAGTTACACAAGTGTATTATCCATAACCTCTACCAGGCATGGATCACTCCAACCTGTAAAGTTTCATAATCATCACACCCTTCAACATCCTTTAACAACTCCCTCTCACAAGTAGCATCCCATTCCATACATGGACTTGGAGAATCTTATATGCACATGTATCCATGTTGAAATCTACATCCAGGTGATGCACAAATTTGCACTTATATAATTAGTGTACAACTAAAATAGAAAGACTAAAACACCAATCAAAGCTTCAAAAAAAAAAAAAAAAAAAAAAAAAAAAAAAAAAAAAAAAAACAGAATGAAAACCTAAGAAGCAAAAACACCACATATCAAGAGATGAGATCAACTTTCCAAAAGATGAAATATGATCTACAGAAACAACAGAGTGGATGTAGTGGATAACAAGCTTGAGTTGTAAAAGCAATTATTACTTCTCATTAACATAAGAAAGAATACAATATTGTCCTCAAGGCACTGCACTAGCATCTCTGAGGGCTTCAAACTATCACAATATGTTCACACATCTCACATATATGAATATATAAGCCTAAATAGTGCATCCTCCTACATCTGGTCAAACTCGGCAGGACGGAAAGTAATTGCAAAATTGAACTGTTAATTTAGTTTTTAAACATTCTTCCATGAAAGTAATGTCACAATTGTGTAAGGAATTCGTCATAAAGTTGTCATAGTTGTGTAAGAGGAAGTTGTCATAACTGTCCTAGAATATTTTAAGAATATATCATAATCATTAGGGGATTTTTGAGGTCTAAAATGGGCCTCCTAAGAAAAATGTATAACCAAAATAAACTTTATAAGAACCAATAGGATTCAAGATGATGATGTCAGCCATGTGGGATGATTCACCATTTTGGAGTGAAAAAATAAAAATAATAAAAAATAAAACTACCTTTTCAACTCGTATTTTCATCTTATCTCCCTAAGGTTTTACTCAAATTTCGAGCAGGAGTACTCGTTAGATGAAAAATTTAATTCCTCATCCAAAGAGTACCCATGTTGCATAGTTTTGATGGACCCTGATACATGAAAAATGAGAAATACATGAAAAAACATGATTGCAATCACGTTTTTCATGTATTTCTCATTTTTCATGTAGTCGGGTCCATCAAAAATATGCAACATGGGTACTCCTTGGATGAGGAATCAAATTATGCATGCAAAAAGTGTTTTCACTCAAAATTTGGGCAAACCCAAAGGGAGATAATTTGAAAATACAGCTTGAAAAAATAGTTTTATTCTTTTTTCCCTCTAAAATTTGATGATGTCATTTAATATTATTTTATTATTTCCACCATTATTTTATAATTTCCTTAGGAGGCCCCTTTTAGACCTCAAAACTCCCCTGATTTAGACTAAACATAAATAAAAGATGCCAAGTGTTATAAGTGTAGGGAATCTACCAGAGGTGTGTAAGGGAATTTATCACACTTGGCACATCCATTTTTCAAGGAATCCTCTCCAACAATCATGAGCCCTCTTCCTAGGAGAACAACTCTAAGAAACAAAAACCTAACATGCAAAGTTGGTTCTGAGAACACAAAAGTTCAACCAATGAGAATACATAGTAAAAGTGTAATCATATTCTATTACTATACTAAATGCAGAAAGAGCTAACTAACTAGCCATAGAAGCACAAGTAGTGCATCATGTCAAGTAGAAGTATATGTGGTTGATATATAGGCATTGTATTTCCAATATTAGAATATTATTAAAACTATTTAAGCTTTAAAGGATATTTGAATATTGTAAAAGGACAAATTATCTATTTGGGAATTTGATGGCATATAATACTTTTAAAGAGTTTGAATATATTTATTGTAGAAGTTGAAGATTAGAATGGAATATTCGTTCACGAAGGTCAATATCTCACCTTGTGTTGCATAAGAGAAAGTCCAGCATGAAAAAAACAGTCGACATGAAAAGTAAAAGACAAAGATATGTATATTATTTATAAAGAAACAATTAGACATGAGTGTGAAGATCAAATCAATAGGAGGTAACCTACATGTAAGATTATAGAGAAACATGTATGGTCTGAATTTTGAGATGAGCATGGACACAGATTTTGAAGCAATATTATTTCCAGATTGCAACTTTGTGATTTTCCATGCATAGAAGAATAGGTAAAGCGTGTTTTTGGAGATTGGTTGGGTTGACTAGGGGTCGGCATGATTTTCAAGGAACTTTTTTATTGACAAAAACATGTATGGACTCCCAATAACCTAGAGACAATAGCATGTTGTGTAAAATAATAGGATGATGGGTGCGGTAGTGAGAATAAATTTTTACTCTTGAGACAAGGTTATAAGTACCCATGTAAATTTTTGTTATGATTTTCAGATTTTTTAAGTAGTTATTTTGTTGTTATGGGCACTTGGAGGGAAGAAATATTTCTAAGATATTTCTAAGGTTGGCCACAAAGTTGGGAAGACAGAGGTTGTGTTGGGATGGTAATGAACACTAGCACAACAGAATTGAATGAGTAGGTATATTGAAAATCCACAGGTCAATTATCTCTATTTTTTTTCTTCCAATGTAAATGCCTGAAAATAGAAGGACAAAATTTCATGTAAAATGTAAGAAGTTAATGTTTGTCACTTACAATGATCAACACATAAGTCTTACCTGTTGATATATGTTATCACTATAAAGTGATGAACAACCAAGAAATCATTGTTGATGAAAGTGAAATGACTTTTCAGTGCGTTTCAGATCAAAAATCAAATCTGAAATTTGATGATGGTGGCTATTTTGAGGCTAAAAACTCTGCCAAGTTGATTGTGAAGAAGGTGCAAGGGAAAGGAAAGTCATTGGGAATTGGTGTGCATGAAGAGCGCAATGATGAGGAGGTTGAAGATGCTCCAAAGTATTCTAATGGAAATGTTACTGCCTAAATTAACATTCCTGGCAAGGTTCAGTTAAGGTAATGTTCCAAAAAACACTAAGCTATGAGAATAGGCAGACTAATTTTCAAACTTTAAGGTGATGTTTAAGCAACTGAAGTTGCATTCTCTAAGAAAGGTAGAGTAATCATAATATGTATCCAAATGCTATTGAATTTAGCAGCAAATACATATGGTCCACTGATAAAAAACCAAGATAGGTTATTAGACACAGCAAGCCAAGAATGATGGTGTCTTTGCATAAGTTTCCTTTGACCTGCATGCCCTCCTTCAAACATTTGAAAACTACAAGCACAAACTCTAGCCTAGATCATAGTAAGTGATTGCATACACCTCATAGTTTTAGTTGCTTTCTTTCTCATGATATGTTTGTGAACCAATGCTTGCAATTTCACCAAACCCTTAAGAGTAGACAGTGCTTTCCTTGCTTGCAAATTTTAGTTGTCAATGTCAGACTCGTGATTTATCATCTTTACCATACCAACATGCAATTTAAAATGACAGTAATGTTAGCACAAACAAGGTATCCTCTGAATGTCATATGAAACCTAATAACTGCATATTCTTCTTTGTTGCACCCTTTAGAGACAAAAGAAAACCCACTACCCGTTAACTGCAAAAAAGTTGTTGTTGCATGGGCAGCTGTTGCAGCTATAGCATGCTTATTCTACTCATTCTCTACTCTGAAACTATTCTCATTACTATTGTTGAATTTTGCCCCCTGGAATATTTTTCAAAACTCCATCTACTTTTCCTCTTAATATTTGTCTTCACCCTCTGCAAACTAAAAAAATCATCATATAATTGACTAAAGATATATGCATTCCATGATTAAAAGAATCCATAGACATAACTCAAGGATTAATTTTTTACAAAACCTTTTCACAATGTAATATAACCATCTTATGACACAGAAGATTACTTTTGCTAAAAATCACATGCAGTTTGTGGGTCGAGAAAGGGCAAAAAATATCTTTGGAGGATGTGAACTTCCATGGGAAATATCACCATCCATTTTTAACCAAGACCCGTCATTGATAAGGCTCTCAAAGTCAATTAATAGAAACCCACAACGATTAAAGAAATATAAACACAATTGAGAGTAGCTAGACATAATGAGAAATCTCTATTTAATAAACAATTTCCAAAACAAAGCTAAAAGACCATTGTTGGATTGAGAGAAAATTGCATACATGTAAATAAATAAAAACATATGAAACACCTACGTACAAGAATTTTCAAGCTGCAAACCTCAGTAATGAAATTCACATGACTTGTTTTCCTATCCACCCATGAATTATAGAGCATAATTTGGTTTTGTTCCTGAGACATTTCAACAAACAAACTTATGCATCGATCCTTTATATGGAAGCATCATTTAGGTTTTGCAGAGGCACCTTGTTCCAAGCAACATCAATACCCTCTTCTTGATTAAAAGTTTGGTATACTTTCTTCATAGCACCATGACCCCAAAAATATTCATAGCGACCATACCTACAAATGGGATCCAGTTCCACAAAGGGCTCCTTGTCCTTATCACATGTGTCATATTCTACATTAGGCATTTTTGTACCTCCTATAAAGGAAAGGAAGTACTAACCCAATATTCTACATTAGGCATTTTTGTACCTCCTATAAAGGAAATGAAGTCCTAACACTGATTAAAACTCCAAAATCTTTCTTAAACATGTAATTCAACAAATTTCACAAAATTCTCAAATTTCAGATCAGGGCAGCCCATGGTTCAGTTGAATTTTTCTCACCCCAGCAACAATAAAAGTTAAAACATAAGAAAGTCTAGAAAATTACAATCTATGATATGAAAAATAAATCTGATTTACTTGCTTATGAAGGACTTCATGGTAATAAGTTAAGGAGGCATGAATAAGCAACAATAATTTTTTTTATCAAAGTCAAAGCACAAATGCATACCTTTGGACCTCTTGCAATGAAGTATTATCCCTCCTATAATTTGAGGAAATAGTGAGACATTATCCCCAATGGATACATCTGCGTCGACAAAATATTTGCATTAACCCCCTACGAAGTCCCCTAAGCACATCATTCCATGAAGCATGATTCAAGGAACTTGGATCATGGTGGAGCACTGCCCATGCCTAAAATTCTGAATTCATTCTGACACATTCTTATCATATTTATGCAAAAATAGAGCAAGTTTTCTACAAGATTAGCGATCTCAATTCTAAATATTAGAGATTTCAATCCATAATATAGGGAAAGAGTGTTATGAAACCAGCTCACAAAAGGATAGAAAAGATAGATCAACGACTTAAAAATTAGCCTCTTCGAGTGGGCAACCTCCTTTACATTACACAAATGAACAATTCTTGGATGATACAAATGACAAGACCTCCTTTCTATATATAGGAGTCTAAGGGATCACAATATAATGAGAGCTGACATAACAATTAATAATGTAAGGGCACAATAATAACAATAGTGGGCTTTTATGGGGCACAATAATAACAATTTGGGGACTACATGAGCACAACAATATAATAAGGGGGTTGTACTAATAACAATAAGGGGTTACACTAGTAGTATAGGGACCTAACATGCCCCTCTCCATCAAAAAGTGTTGTCCTCCCATGCTTGAGTAGTTCTTGATGCTTCTGTATAAAATTCTTGTCCTCCCATCTGGAATCTTCAGCGGCTAAGTTCTTCCACTTGATGAGATACTCTGAAATTGATCGATTTCGTAGCTGTCGGGTTCTTGTTTCTATGACTGCTCCAGGTTCCAATATGATTTTTCCTTCCTCATCAAGTTTTGGCAATATTGTTTGTACTGGGATCTTCTGCAACTTTTGAATGAGTGGCCACAATTCTTCGTCCTTCTTCCATTCATCCCTTGCTTCGTTTATCCAATTTGGTTGAATAATAGAAATAGCACAAAACAATGCTTCCACATCCTCATCATTTCTTAAAATTGCATCTACAACAACATTTTGCTTCCCTTTTTTATAGATGATTTCAAAGTCATAACCCAATATAATTGTGACCCATTTTTTTTGTTTTTCTAAGGATAATATTTAAGACTACCATGATCCATTTATACCTTGAAGTGTCTTCCCATTAGGTAAGGTCGCCATTTTTTAAGTGCATGTAGTATTGCCAATATTTCCTTCTCATAAATAGTTTTCTTGAGATGTATTTATAAAAATACCCAATAAACTATAGTCTATCTCCTCTCTGTCAATTTTTACGAAATTTGAATCAGATGCTCAGAGTAAGAGTTATGACGATTTTACGAAGGTCACCTATTTGGGATGTAATTCAGGGACCTGCAGAAACCCTGAATTTCCTTGACCGTATCTCTGAAAATATAGCGAAACAAGATCTGAAATTCGGTCCCAAACTTCACCAATATTTCAATTCAAATGGGTTTTAATTTCAGAGTCTGCAACTTTGCAGAAGAAAACTTATAGAGAAAATTCCATGATGACCTGTTTGAGCGGGAATTTTGGAGCTTGGAAAAGCCCTAACTTCCTCAGATCATATCTCCAAAAATATAGCGAGCCAAGATCTGAAATTCAGATGTGACGTTTAGAATGAACTCGTCTTAAATGGGTTTTTGTTTTAGCTTCTGAAATATCGCATAAAACAATTTATAGAAAAAAATTCATGATTGTTTGTTTGGAGCAGCGAAACCTTAGAATCCAAAGCTCTGATACCAAATGTTATGAAACCAGCTCAGAAAACGATAGAAAAGATAGATCAACGGCTTAAAAATCAGCCTCTTCGAGGGGGGAACCTCCTTTACATTACACAAATGAATAATTCTTGGATGATACAAATGACAAGACCTCCTTTCTATATATTGGAGTCTAAGGGGTCATAATATAATCAGAGCCGACATAACAATAATAATGTAAGGGCACAAAAATATTAACAATAGTGGGCTTCTATGGGGCATCAATAATAACAATATGGGGACTACATGGGCACAACAATATAATAAGAGTGGGCTTCTCTATGGGGCACAATAATAACAATATGGGGACTACATGGGCACAACAATATAATAAGGGGGTTGTACTAATAACAATAAGGGGTTACACTAGTAGTATAGGGACCTAACAAAGAGGGGGGAAGAAGAGGATATTTTAAAGTGGCAAATACTAGTATAAGAAGCAAAAAAATTATTATTTATTGTTTCTCATCCAAAACCACACATATTAGAGATTTGGCGGAGACCAACACACACCACAACACATCCCAAACCAACCATTCAACGCACCACCATGTTAGTAAGACAACTATTCAATGAACCACCATGTTAGTAAGACATGAATTAATTATGTAGTAACTACTAATGTTGATCTACAGAGGTATTGATGAATTTGAAAAGTTATTTTTCATTCAAAATGCCAACTACACTGACTATATGGTGATTGTATGAAAAAACCAAGTTAGGGACACTAGCCTTTCAGGATTAACTTTTAAAGGATCAACCTCTCATTTAGGCTTTCTATATTTCATTGGCAGTTGAAAAAAATTATCCCCACGCAAAACAATACAACAATAAAGATCAATACTGAAACTATTTGAAATATATTAGGGGAGTTTTGAGGTCTAAAATGGGCCTCCTAAGGAAATTATAAAATAATAGTGGAAATAATAAAATAATATTAGATTACATCATCAAATTTTAGAAGGAAAAAAAGAAAAAAACTATTTTTTCAACTTGTATTTTCAACTTATATCCCTATGGGTTTACTCAAATTTCGAGTGGAAATACTCGTTGGATGAAGAATATGATTCTTCATCCAAGGAGTACCCATGTTGCATACTTTTGATGGACCCTGCTACATGAAAAACGTGATTGCAATCACATTTTTTCATGTATTTCTCATTTTTCATGTAGCGGGGTCCATCGAAAGTATGCAACATGGGTACTCCTTAGATGATGAATTAAATTTTTCATCCAACGAGTACTCCCGCTCGAAATTTGAGTAAAACCTTAGGGAGATAAGTTGAAAATACGAGTTGAAAAAATAGTTTTATTATTTTATTATTTTAAAATATTTTTACCTTTTTACTCCAAAAATGGTGAATCATCCCCCATGGTTGAAATCATGATTTAAATCCTATTGGTTCTTATAAATTTTATTTTGGTTGTACATTTTTTTTAGGAGGCCCATTTTATACCTTAAAATTCCCCTAATGAACAGATACAGTTCAGCACAAACATACAATACCTTGAGAATAACTACTTTCATAATCTGAGATTTTTGATGAGCTCTTGCCTAATGATACCCTTGAAGCAAGGGAATATTGCATAGGCCCTTCCATCAACCGGGATTGTGAGTATGCAACCCAATTCAACGGTGTTCAAGAGACAAGTATTTGAAAAAGAGGAAATAATCGAGTAGCCATAGGTTGAAGAACATTAGGAGGAAATTGAGGAATAACACTATCACCCTGGGAAATTTCAGGGACTTTTGAAGGTGCCAAATAAGGCATCATGTATGGGAAAGGAAAGCCCATAGGCAATGGCATAGGCTAAGGACTTCCAGCAAGTAGTGGGAAAGGATACGACATCAATAGAATAGGGAATGACAAGTGTGAAGTGAAAGATATTTCATTACTAGTGGGAGGTTCCACACCATTGGAACTTGATACCATGACCTCGATCTCGTTAGACTTCATGGAGCTCTTGTCCTTAATACAGGAGATACCCCATGGTCACATATCTTGTCTTTTTTATCAAATCTAGGTTGACTCTGATTCTGATGGTTCTGACTCTTCTGACTCTCCTTAGCAGCCCTGTCTTTCTCCCTGTGAGAAGACACTTGGGTGTCAATGACCCTCTTGTTTTCCTCTCTATAATTAAAAATGGTGCCTCTAGTGGACAATGAGATGTAGGAAGAAGGCACATGAACAAACCCATTACGCATCTTGTTGGTGTGATGAAGTGAAGACATGACTACACCTTCTTGGCCCTCTGCAATTGTTTATCTTCTCTTTTCTTCCTAGCCTTATGTCTTCTAAAGGCATCTAATTATCTCTTGTTATTCTGGTGTACCAAATCCTCCTCCATAATTACATCTTCATTTTTCATCTCAAACCCAAAATTAAAACAACCATTATTGTCTCTTTGTAATCTAATTTTTTTAAAACCATTCTCACTATTCTTCTTCTTCATATCAGGATGTCCATAGGGAACTTCCTTCTCCTTATTTGCCTTATTTCCATGGTTTCCTCTTCCTAATGACAAACCCAATTCAATTCCATGTCTTCATTAATTTTCTCAACTTGATGATGTTCATAGCTGCTCTCCATGATTAATCGCTGCTACAAGTCATTGGAGAAAACAATGGAGGTCCTTGAAAAACCCTCTTTATAATCAGAATCTATTGTCTAAGCCATCGAATCATGCCCACGTCATCTTATAATTAGATCCAACGTAGAAAAATTCAAATTCTCCCATCATAATCCATTAAAAGATACAAAAGAAAAAAACTTGGGGAAATAGTGAGCCATTCTCCCTAGTGGATATATCTGCATCAACAAAATATCTACATTAACCCATGCAACATTCCATAATATGGTAAATTTATACCAACATGTAAAATTGATAGCAACTATTAATCAGGTCATAGGTTCACTCACCTTAATCCCCAAATCAGAGTCCAAGCTACTAGGAGTGTAGGGTTTTATAGCTTCCTCACTATCATCATCCTTTCCCCTGTATACCCAATTTAGATAGGACCAAAACCATATGTTAATTAACCCCCATCTTTCGTGAATTTCCAGCAAGTATTAGGAAAAACATGAATAAAATAATTTCTTACTGGTAGTTGATATGTTGCCCAATTGGAAACCCCAACATAGATGTCAAATTGAAAAATAACTCAGGCAATTCAACAAATTAGTTCACCTTCCCCTCCCTCATAATTTAAAGTAGAAGACACCATAATCAAATTCACCATTAATTCATATAGGTCATGAAACCCTTTGACAGAACATTTGCCTCACTCAATCTAATCTAGCCTCATCGCTTCATCTGAAGCTAGCTAGCGCAGAAAATAATAAATAATAAATAAAACAACTAAAATTACATGCATGTAGAGATCATGCAAGGACCTCCCTTGCATGAGGCCCACTTGGCCTCTACACAAGGAACTCCCTTTCATGAGGCCCACTTGGCCTCTACACTGAATGATCACACCTAAGGCACTACTTACATTCCAACAGCTTGCATTATTCACTGATCTAGCAATATCTAGAATGAATCTCGTGTGTACCAACCTGCTTTTTCTTTCATTCATCACAGGTGCCATTCCATTTCATTTCAACTCATATGGTATTATTATGTTGCGCAAATTATTTGGTTCTACTGCCTCCCAAGATGAGAATGATAATGCCAAATAATGCACTCTCCAAAGTCTTAGTTTCAATATGGTTAAGAAGATTGAGTGATTTGCAAAACAAGAGAAATGGCAAGTTAGAGGTCATCTGTAATGGATAAGGATTTGTATTTCTCGAAGCTTCCAAAGATTTGACCATCAATGAATTCCATTGCCTATAGAAGCCTTGCAAAGCTTGGAACAAGTTGTTGTAGAAGGTTGATGTCAATAATTTTGTGGGCATGCCACCGTTGGTCGTTTAGTCTGTGTCCTTTTTTCAAGAAACAACCGACCATACGCATGTATGTGAATGATCTGAAACATTCATTTCAACACATATTACATGGCCAACATATGGAGGATTTACTTTCTGTGTGGGATTTAGCCACTTCTTGTGTGATGCACTGGGAAGTTCACAGTTTCTTCCTACATGGGCGAAGATGGATAGAGGGGAACCATGGTTTCAGTTCACCCCCCTACTTTTAGTTCACCCCTTGCTTGTGTGATGCTCTAGGAAGTTCAAAGTTTCTGCATGGCATGGGCGAAGATGACTAAAGGGGAACGTGGTTTCAGTTCCTCCAATTTGGGGAGGCATTTTCTTCGCCCACATATCCACCTCGGCTCGAATACTCGCATCCCAAGTTTACACAGATTCAGGATTTCTGTAATTTCAAGGAGCGATTGAGACCAGACGCAACGATTAAGGCCAGATGCAATTGTTAGTAGCTCTGTATGCTTCCCCTGTGCAAAACCCTACACCTTTGCATAGTTCCTGGAGCTTAAGAAAATCATTTCCATGGATTAGGCATGTAAATGCACAAAAGTGCTCTCCACTCATGACAATAAATGTTGGAACAAATCCATGAACCTTCCACTTCCGAGTGTGTAGGTTATCAAACGTCTTTATCATGAATGTTCGAAAGATGCTTCAGCCACAACTTCTTAAAGGTTTCTTTGGAAATGGGTTTGTGTTGACATGCACTAAAACCATAGTGAAAGAGTTGAGTCACAATTCTTTGTCATACATAGTGAAAGAGAGTTGAAACCATAGTGAAAGAGTTGAGTCAATTACACAAGTTGTACATGTGGTCAGATGGTGAAGTGACTCATCATGCAATTTGATTGTCAAAATTTCAAATCCTGTTAAGGCCACCTTCTTGAACCAAAATTACTAATACTTTTTCCATAATGTTTGATTGTTACTAATGAAACCTTATTCAATATATTCTAATCACATTTTGTTTATGATTGATTAAGATTTATATCCCATATATTCAGTGTAACTATTAAACCATATAAGAACCAATAATATTTAAAGGTGCCTTCGCTCATTTAACTAATCATGTAAGTGTTTAAGGTTTGACAGAGATAGGTAGAGGCACAATTTATTTAGTTGTTCTTACACAAATCATGTTGTAGCCTATTTCTTTTATTTATTTTGTAACTTCAATGTAGTTGAGTCTCTACAGTACTCTAAGGCCAAAACCCTAGAGTCCTTATTAGCTTGTTGATTTTTGTATACAGTTTTTTGTTTAGGGTTAGGGTAGCTAGTTTTTTGTTGTATTTTATTTGATCATCAGGGTTGTTAGTTGTAGGATTCTTCCTCGTCAACTACATCTCCTTGAAAAGTGAGTGGGTAAGTTGCATCGTTATTGGCATGGACTCAACTCTGATTTGTGAGGCTTTTAACTGTGGAAGACTATTCCCGTTACTTCTCTCCAACCTCCAAGTAGTGCGAGATGTTGATGTGGGTGTAGTGTGGGACCGACACTTTCATTCCAAAACATAAATAGAAGTCTACCTTGCAGAGCTGCATTATAGGGAAGATGTGAATAAAAGATCAGTCAAGGAGGGCTTGATAGGGTCAATATGAGCCAGATGGACAATGAATTCCTAGCTATGAAATTGGCTTAAGAAGGGAGTTTCTTTAATTGAAAATTATGTTGGGCCAATATATTTTATTTATGAAAATAATTATGAATATGTGAATGGTAAGCAAATAGAAACTAGTACTTGTTATGTTTAGGGTAATACAATAAGGTTACTTAATGAATTCCATGTCACATGGAATGTTCATATGGCAAGCGTGTAAGAGTAATCTCTTGTTGTTAACTAACGCATGGAAAAAAGTAGTGTGCTTATGAGACTTGTGATGTGAATGATTGAAAATAAGAAAGGCTGAAAAATTAAATTTAAAAATAAATGTGAATGAATATCATGGAATATGTGCAAGTATGGCACATACATGACAAGGTGTGTATGCATGTGTTTGGGTGCATGATTGAAGGAATTGTTTGAATGTGTGAATTGTTTGTGAAAATTCATTGAAACTTGTGCATAAGCAAATGAAATAATAGAGTTGCAACTAATATGTGAGGTTGAGATCATGTCAGGGGTTGTTGAATGTTGCAACATCAACTATGCGAATAATTCTATTGCAGTTACTGTTTATTATTCTCCTAACTATTTAGTTTATTTTCCTTTTCCAAAATACTTACAACAAATACAGAATATAACACAACTGGAACTTCACAAAAAAAAAATATCCATAGGAACTTAGAAAATTATGCACACACATACACATAAATAATGAACATCGACATTTTCATACAAATGTCCTTGGAAAAACCCCAAAGGGAAAACTAGTTCTACAGATGATGGTTTTAATTATTAAATTATTCAATAAAAATATGACAGCTAGTTAGAAGTAAAATGACAAACCTTCGGAAAATTAATTCTAATCACTTATATAAGTCACCCTGACCTCCTAGAAGCAATTCTTCCCTCCAGATCAAATTTGGTCTCCTTCGGAAGCTCTATTTGGCTCACATGTGCAACATGGTAGATAAAATCGGCCCTCATGGCATATCGCACTAGCTGGGAAAATTAACTCAACATCCACTAGAAATCTCTACTTCTACTGGAAAATCTATCTTCTAGTGCAAATTGATCTCTCCTACAAATTATCCTTGCTCCAGAATTTATCCCTCTCTGAGCAATTCACACTGCCTTCTAGGGTAATTCGGACCCCCTGATGGAGAAATTCGCACCGTTGTAAAATCAACCTCTTTTTAAAGAAAAATCGATCTCCAACTCTCCCTGGAAATCACTGTGAAGAATATCTCTAGTAATCTTTGTTGAAACCCCTATTGTTGATGTCCCTGCACCACCTTTGTGTCCTTTCTATCACTGCAATTTTGTGTCTTGATGTTTTCTCCAAATGCCCTTTGATTTCCCCTTATAATCTCTTGTTAAAAAATCAACAGCCATGGTATAATCACAATCAATGGCTAAGATCATCTTAGCTGTATCAAGTGACTTTTCAGGAAGTCTCTAGAGGAAAATCAATTTGCCCCAATTAATATTGATTAATTAATTTTATTTCCCTAAGTTAGACTTAAGAAAAATAATTTAATAATCAATTAAATCTAATCAGGTATTTTCTTGCGAAACCTTTTTTGAGTATTGGAAAAAATGTGTTCCCTGTCATCATAGACACAATCTCAAACTAGAACACATATCTGAGCTACACAAACTAACATGAACTCCTTGGAAAGATATTCGTTGATAATTCATATAATGGTAGCAAAGTATGTAGGGCAAGCAACAACCCCCATGATGGGTGTTAATTATGGTGGCACATCACAGTCATGAGGAAAATTGCTCTCCATGGCCACCTAGCCTCCCTAATACTCTTGACTACACATTGCATCACTTCATTATATTCTCACATGTTGGGTAATCTTATAAATTTCAAATGGAAGTACTCCTCCCTATGTCAGGTTTGTTGGATACTAATTGCAGGTATTTATAATTGATTGTTACTCTTTCCATGCATATCTAAGGGTGGTATAATGGGGTGGTGGAGGTGCTCTCTTCTATCCATGACCTGGCTCATAGTTGGAAACTCTTCCCTCCCTCAATTTTCATTACTTATACTCATGATTAATTGCTATACCTATGGTTATTACGGTTGCAATGCATTTGATGGTCAACCCAATTCCTAGTGCATATTGGTTCACAAGACATTGACGAATTGGAATTTCTTTGTTCTTAACATTGGGCCCTCATCTCCCCTCTGCAATTGTATGGTCTCTCTGGGGTTACAAGTGGGAAACTCGATTAATTGAACTCACTTATCTCTCCCACTGAATTTTTTGTCTCTTCATTATCTACCAACTGGTCTAGTTCAACATCATATGCCAATTCATCTCAGTTGGCAATCCTTGTGGCTAGGTTTGAAGGAATTTGGTGTTTTGGTCAATCTACAATTCCTCTCCAGGTTCTCTCAATGAAATTGAAGCCTCTCATCAAATGTTTGGTCTGAACTGAGATAGATAGGGGAGAATAAGAGATTGTGAGCTCTATGAGTATTTCCATGGCTCAAATTGTTGGAAACGAGGTATCAAGTGGTAATCTACAAAAGCCTTGGCCTTTTGGAATAGCGCATTATCACCAATATATTGGTCAGCTAGCTCATGCAAAATGACAATCATGGCTCTAGATGTCTTCAACCAGGATGCTCACAACCCCTGGCTCCAGACAAAGCGCACTATGTGGCTACAAGAAACTCTCGGTCTGGGTAATTCGTAGCCTCAATCAGCTCTACAAGTCGAACATTGTTATAAGTTAGTCCTTTTTTCTCTTAGAAAATGGTAGCTTTTTTTTTGTTTTGATGACTGGCCATAGTAAGGCCTTATTGCCTTCGTTTTCTCGAGGCTTGTTGACAATTTGGGAAGGTATTTTTGCTTATCTGATGTGCAAATTAGGAAAAGATGTTGTAATTTGAATATACTTAACATGTGCTACTGGTTTGATTTCCCATTGGGCAGACCAGTAGCACAAAATACAATCTTATGTATGTTGGAAATAATACTGAGAGGGGGGGTGAATCAGTATTATCTAATTCTTTTAATAAATCTTCCTTATTTGTTCTTTGCATGTCAGTACCATAAAATAATGAGCATGAACAAAGAAAACAGATAGTCACACCAAAGAACACAAGATGTAAGGTGGAAACCCAATGTGGGTGAAAACCACCTGCTGCAATATGTCTCTATCTTCTTTCAAATTAGAAACTCCTTTTACAATGGTCTTGTACTGGTGCAGTCCTTTACAGTACGCAGGTTGCAACCTGCAGAGAGCTACAACTCTCTCTCGTTTTCCAGTCTCTCCTGGAAGGGAGCTACAACCCCCTACTTCTTTTCTTTCAAGGACCACTTTCATAAATTTTCAAACTGGATCCATAAATATCAAATGATCATCAAGTATAAGAGAATCACCCAGTCAACTGTAGTAACCAGATCAACAATAATAGGACCAAACCCAGAACACAACAATGATAAACAAAGATTTTAAGAGAAGTAAGCACCCTGCTCAACTGCTCGCCTGCTTACTTAAGCACCCTGCTCAACTGTTGCCTGCTTACAGTACTCACCCTGCTCAACTGCTTGCCTGCTTACAGTACGCACCCTGCTCAACTACTTGCCTACTTACGTATGCATTCTGCTCAACTGTTAGCCTGCGTACCTCGCTCTGAGTCCATTGAACTGCCTGGGGTCCTCCGCACCTGAATCCCTTTTGTGCCTGCGTACGGGCGCACCTGCAACCCTTCTGTACCTGCGTACCGGCGCACCTGAGACCCTTCTGTGCCTGCGTACGGGCGCACCTGCAACCCTTCTGTACCTGCGTACCGGCGCACTTGAAACCCTTCTGTGCCTGCGTATGGGTGCACCTGAAACGCTTCGTTCCTACGTATGTACGCACTTTTCTCTCACTGTACCTGCGTACCTTCAGTCATAGATGATTTCAAGACTTCAGAAAGAACCCAGACAGTCAGATCTACAGATCTAAACATGCGCCGAAGAGATCTTAGTCCATCAGTAGAGTCGCCTTATTTAGATCTAGACCAGATCTTGCCCTCATAAGATATTCAACCAAAAACATGCTCAAGCCAAATGATCTCCTTTGCTTTATATAGTAAAGCTCTTCCTTAAATCATGGATTAATACCACGGGCTGACACCATAATAACACAAAACGGTCGGCTAAAATTCAAGTGTAAAACATAAGAAACCCCACGTGTGCTTTTCTTTGCCTTGAAATGTGTGCATTAGAGGTACGCACCTCTTGAACGGGATAACTGTGGGTATGTACGCACTTTATGTAACACCGACCTGCGTGTAAGCACCTTATGTAAGGTGTACCTGCGTACCCCTTATTTTCTTCAATATTTGATAGCTGATAATCAATCTCTACTGCTGACTTGAAGTACTGTGATCTATCACCTGAATGGGTTGCCATCAAGGACAACACTTTAGCCATAATGCCAACAGAGATTATTGGTTTGGTAGCATCAAATATTTTAAGATTTTAAGATTTTTTTTAATGTAATATAAAATTAATTAAATTATTAAAACTAATTATATAATTAATCATTAATTCAATTATATAATTAGATATTTAATTAATTAAATTATTACAACTATATAATATGTAATATATAACTATATTAATTAGATAATTTTATAATTGTTAAATATATATACAATATGTATTGAATGATATAATGGCGACTTTGTGAATGGGTGGGCGTGTTAGTCATCATTGGCATAGAAAGATCAACGAAAAGGAGACACGCACAGTAGGGATGACAGGGAACATCGGTCAGGCGATATATGATGATGGCAGTAGGAACAACAGAGTGTGACAAATGAGAGAAGACAATGCACATTACACATTACATACCCAAGTGTGGGCTTCCCCTAATCTAGCTACCCCTACACTCCAATATGTGGCCCAAGATTTCCCCTCCCAATCCCTACTCCATTTCACATATTTATCACTTTCCACCCCCATTTAAGGGATGTACCTTGGACATACTAACCCCTTTAAGGGTTGAAACCACCTAATAAGGTACTTGGTTAACCACCTTTGGAGCTTGGGGACACTAGCACATGTCAAAGCCCACTATGGAAGGGCATGCCATTATGAAGTGCCCAATTTGTTATCTATGGTTTGTAAACTCTTTTACACGATTATTTTAATGATTGGTTGTATTGGAAGCCTAGGGGACATATTGGATCTTATGCAGGATTACAGGTGGTTTCCATTTGGGTTTGGTCTCCCTATACGAGATCCTAACACCTGGATGTCTACATTGGCACATATAGGGTTTATATAGAGAGCCATTGGCTTCCATAACAGTAGACAACACTCTACGGATCTTCATCAATGCTCAAAGATTACTAGCGATCCACTTTTGGGATGATGGTGATATGCTTGGTACATTATGGCCAACAAGGTCCCACGAGATCCCCATACTCTTGGAAGGTGTCCCAAGACTTATATGATGTCATGGAAACATTAATTCCACCACTTGGACCCTTGCAGAGGATCTACATGCATCTTTGATTCATATGGAGACCTATGGGGTCATTTATGTGCCCTCAAACCCACTAGGAGCACCACAGGTCTACCACTTGGAGAACAAGGGGCCACCCCCTTTTCCATCATATTCCAAGGAATTTATTACTCAATATGGCACTTCATGACATTATTAGGCCTTTGGAGGGCCCCACGACATGTACATATTATTATTTGGCCCCATGTTAGGCTTATTTTTCCACTTGTGAGCTAGTTTGGTGGCCTTGCCCCAAGTAGGGGTTTTATTTGCACATTATTTTATCATTAGGGACTAATGTAGGCCCATAGGCTAATTTGAACTCCTTATGAGGCTATATATTGATGTTAGATACACCCATTTGGATCATCACTTGACTTGGAACCCCTCTAATCATAGAGAACTTCACATTTTTTTCCTTGGAGGATATTTTTGGGAATGGATGAATTTTGATATATGGATTTGGGCTATTTTTCTTGTCTTGGAGCTTTGTCTTGCAAACGAATGTTGGTTGGATATACTTTATAATGTTGTAAGTAAATTTTAGCGTTGTTATTCTTGTTGCTGCATACTACTAAAATTAGGGCTAGTTGTTGCATAATTGAAATGTGGAATTAAGCATGTTTTAGCTAATTTAATTATGGGCCAACGTTAAATGAATGAAATGTCCTAGATATTATTTGTCTTGATAATCTTACATCATTTTCTTTGAAGTATAAATGCCTGAAGGTCACTTCTATTTTCTTTCTCTCAACATTAGATGAAGCTAACTTTCCAGGTCTCATTGATCAAGAAACCAAGTTCTTACTCATCATCATCCTTAAATCCATTTCCCCAAGTGAATTAGGCACTGATCATTAAAAAGGGTGGTCATCGCCTTCACCTTTTTCACATTTACAACTTTTTCCTAGGTATAGCCCTCAAAGGTCACCTAGGGCATCAATTTCCTAGGAATTTTCCCAAGGAAAAACTTCGATCTCCTACAAGCTACTGTGCTAGTGGGTCCCCTCCCTCTCCTCCAAATTTGACCCAATTCTAATGGTGGAATCTCCAAGAATCCAAAGCCTTAGCTCTAGGATTGAATTTTTCCTAGGCATCCCAAAGGCTAGACCTCAACAAGAACAAACCTTTTGGAGTAAATATTCTTGTTTGGCCCTTTCCCTTCACCTTGTCTAGGATAGAAACATCATTGGTTTCTACACTCCATCCCCAAACCTGGGCTGGGTCCACTTGGCCCCATGTGGTCCCACTTCTAAATAAATATTATTTGTCAAGGACCATTTTGGAATCTAAGTTTCCTAAGGATTATAGGGACTGAGAACCTTGTCTATAAGCCTATTCCTTCTCCATAAACCCTCTAATCCTCACCCCTTACCCTTGGAGGACCAAGTCCCTTTCTTAAAGAGAAAGCAAGTTCCACTCTTTACTCCATCCTTACGAAAGAGTTTATAGGGTCACTTTTCACCTATCCATTGACATATACTTTACAAGTGATCCTTGCACTACTGAGACTCCTCCCATTGGTAAAATTTTGTAAAGAGAAGGGGGACTTAGCTATGGTGATAGTGGGCTAAGCCTCCACTGTTGCCCTCTTAGGAACCCCTTTTAGGTCCCCTATTGGTTTGAGCAGAAACATTTCTTGTGTTGTTGTCATGGACATGAGATGTGTGTCTTCTTCCCCATATGACATATCGACATACATTATTGGCGACTTCATTGGAGGAACGAAGTCCTAGTTCATCATCAAACTTCAAAGGCAATGCTTGTAGCGTGAAACAAGCATTTGTGAATGTATTTTAATTCATGTCGATGACTCTATAGGCACTATATGCAAGATCATGAAAAATGGCTAAAGGCAATGTCCATGAAATTAGCCCCGAAGAAGAAAAATCCCTACAAGAAAGATTGGATTTGTTGTATGAGCTTTGTGATTATTTGATAAAGCATGAGAACGAGGACTTCACACTTGACTTTTATAATAGAAGCAAGTCAAACCTCAACAACATAAGAGAGGAATATGAATAAGAGCCCACAAATTATCTCTTCTTGGATCTTGTCTATTATACTGGTGCATTTAATTCCGTGTCTCACAAGATCAAAGAGGAATATGGCTCATTACCTGATGAATATTTGGATGACTAGGATGACCAAGGAGATGAAGATGATGAGTGAGAATCAGTTATGCAATTGAGGGACAATGGCAATGAAAAAAGGGACACCTCCTTCGATGATGATGAAGAGTTAGATCCTACAAGCCTCCAAATCACACAAGAAAGCATGGATGAATATAGTAGGTCATGTAGGGGGTTAGTATGCAAAAGTAGCTCTAATGAAGTACTATTTAGTTTACATGAATAAGAGGTAAAGCTTCATAAGATGAAGTGTGAATATAAACAGAACCCTACTAGTTCTCTCCTCCTGGAAGCTTATTACCAAAGTCATGTAACAAATACCTTAGCCATTTTTCTTCAAGAGAAAAGGGAGGAAGATAGGTCCCGCTAGTTAAAAAACCAAGATGAAAATAATATTGAAGATCTTTGCTATGAGCAAGAAGATGAGCCCTCATTAGGTCTGCAAGATGAACAGGATGGTTGTGAGAGCACATGTGTTGAGGAGGATGAGGCTATGAAATCTGAGACTAGCATTATCTTTCTTGAGAATATCACTCCTAATGAGTCCCCTTTTGAGAACCTTGAGGAAGGTGATTCCATGAGCTCATTGGAAGATGACATTGGAGATTATTTCCACATTGAAAAGGAGAAATGGGAAATTTTTAGGCGTCAATTTGATGATGATCCCATTTATGATATCAACAAAGAAGACGAGGTTGCGATTGGTTTTCCCTTTATCCCGGGCATTGCTTTCGATGATATATTTATTAATACCCTTAGGAAGGAGAATTGTTATTCTCCCTTGCATAGAGAAGGACAGTTGGAAGTAATTGGTTCGCCTTTTAATGAAAACCCAATCTTTGATGCTTCTAATGAGGAAAGCAATGAGGCTCCTACCTACCGACCTTATGATTATATATTCAAATCACTTGAGCCTTTAGATTATGATTTTGGGGAAGGAAAACCTATTGAATATGACACTTCACCCCTCCATTTTCCTTTCCCTCTTCTTCATCATTTTGAGTCTTCCTCAAGTGAGTCCTTCATCCCTTTTGGTATGACCTTGAGTGACTGTGGCCTTTTCCCCCTTCTAAATGTGGTGTCAAGGAAGAACCCTTCATTGAATATACTTTATCCCCTTTGACTCATCCTATGGATCATGATTACTTCACGACCTCCCCTCCCCAATATCACCATCACCATGGACGACCTATTTGTTACACTCCTCCTGCCCCTCACCCTTCGTTCCCCTCTCATCACGACCTTGTGGCATCTAAATAGCATAATATTATAAGCAATGATTGTGATAGGGAGTTCTTGAGAGTGATCGTTCATTCCATCATTGTGCACTTAGAGGGAAAATCCCGCACTTCTAGATCAGCCTATTCTCCTCCTCTTAGTATTTTCTTTTGCATCAAATGGAGATCATGTTTTCCTACCTCATGTTTTCCTACCTCCCACCCACTTCACCCTCCATGTGATTATGTCCACTTTTGCTTCGGGATTTTTTTCATGAGTAATCATAATGGCAAGCATGTGTATAATGACATGATGATATGTTGGTTGCACTAGCTTTATGATTACACTTAGTATTTCTATTACTATTGTTAGAAAATTATATATTACGGAGCAACAGAACACATAAAATATTGCAAAAATATAAACATAGAAAACACATAAAACAAGAGAGACACAGATATACGTGGTTCACCCAATTTGGGCTATGTCCAACCCGAACAGCCAGTCCTTCCTTTCTATTATCTAGCAAAATGAATAGACACAACCTATAGCAGATCCATTGTAATATACTTTGTTTTCTCTCACAGTCTCACCTCTCTGCTTCTCGCTCGGAGAATACACATCTATTACACAGACTCAATACAATGCCCTCATACAAAGAGAGGGGTTGCCTTCTAGGCAAAAAACCCTAAACTAAACATAAGTTCTACCATCAGATCATCTGCCTAATGAATGGCCCAGATTGACTAGAAATTACTACTTTTACAAGGCAATTTTACAGCTGTTTTTAGCTTCGCGGGCGCTGCCCCCGAAAACCCC
>APFE031671397.1:0-22658 GCA_000404065.3 Pinus taeda | reverse complement strand
GCGCCAAATTGTAAAGGAAATACTCCATGCAATTTCATGCACTTTGCACGCTCCATGATTGTTCTGTTCATCCTTTCTAACACACGATTTTCTTGTGGTGTTCTTGAAACTGTCTTCTCTTTCCGAATTCCATGCTCTAAACAGTACCTATCAAACTCTTTGCTACAATATTCACCTCCATTGTTTGATCTTAGACACTTCAATTTCTTTCCTGTCTCAATCTCAACCAAATCTTTCCATTTCTTGAAAGTATCAAATACATCAAATTTATATTCTTAATACAATAAATCCAAGTTTTTCTAGTTGCCTCATCAATAAAAGTAACATACTAACAAGAGCCACCGAGAGATGATACCTGAGCAGGTCCCCATACATCTGTATGCACAAGCTCTAATTTTTCACTCTTCTTTTCTTTCGCAACTCTAAGAAATCTAACTCTCTTCAGTTTCCATAAATGCAATTCTCACAGAAGTCCAAATCAACATTCTTCAAACCCGACAACAAATTCCTTGAGTGAATAATCTTCATCCCCTTTTCACTCATGTGTCCAAGCCTATGATGCCATAATGCTGCATCTACTCCTTTGGAATTTAAAGCATTAACAAAGTTAGAAATACCATTGCATAAATACAATGTACCAACCTTTTCACCTTTTGCTATTACTATGGCTCCTTTGGTGACCTTCCAAAAGTTGTCACACAACTTCACCGCCTAACTGCCCTATTGGAATCAAATTTTTCTTTAGATCTGGAACATGCCTTACCTCCTTTAGTAGCCATTGGTTTCCATTCTGTTGTTTTACAGGAACCTTACCCATTCCAACAATTTTATAGGGTTTATCATCACCCAAAGGGACTTGTCCAAAATCTCCTTGAACATAGTCATGAAAGCATTTCTTATCAGGTGTGGCATGAAATGAGGCCCCTGAATCTACCACCCAGGAAGCAGTAATATTTTCGAAAGAAAGAATCAAAGCATCTTGTAACACCTCACCTGTCACATTTGCTTCATGATTGTTTTCTTGCTATGCATCTCCTTCTTTTTCCTTCCGAGATCTACAGTCTTTCTTTAGGTGTCCTTTCTTTTCGTATTTCTAGCACACTATCCCCGATCTGGACTTGGATCTGCCTTTCCTTGATTTACTGTGATATCCTAAGCTCTTTCCTCTTTCCATTTTTCTTCCCCTAGACTCTATACTCAAAGCATTACCCGATGTCTCACGGAAGATTTTCTGTCGCATTTCCTCCCTAAGGATAGGACCGACAACATCATCAAACTTTAAAGTACTAGATCCAAAAACAGAGTTACTAATGGCCATTACTAAACCATTCCAACTTTATGGTAATGAGCACAAGAATAAAAAATCTCTAACTTCATCATCAAAGTTTACCCCTACATAACATAACTGACTTGTAAAAATATTAAAATCATTTAAATGGTCTGCAACAGATCCACCTTCCGACATCTTCATATTAAATAACCGTTTCATAAGAAATACCTTGTTTGAGGCCGAGGGTTTTTCATATAGTTTCTCCAATGCCTTAATTAAACCCTCTGTCATTGTTTCCTTCAAAATGTTGAAGGCAACCAATGTTGTGAGGCATAATTGTACTATTCCGAGTGCCTTTCTATCGATAAGGTCCCATTCTTCATCTGTCATACCCGTTGACATCATTGTTTTTCCACCCAATGGTAGGTATAGATATGTCTGATACATATAATCTTCCATCTGCATCTTCCACAGCGAGAAGTTTTGGCCATTAAATTTTTCGACCCTAAACTTACCATCTTCCGTCATTGCTCCCACTCAAACAAGGAACCCTTCTTTCCTGTGAGTTTATCAACCAAATAGACCTTCGGCTTTGATACCAGTTGTTAGAAAATTATATATTACGGAGCAATGGAACACATAAAATATTGCAGAAATATAAACATCAAAAAACCATAAAACAAGAGAGACACAGATATATGTGGTTCACTTAGTTTGGGCTACATCCACCCCAAACAGCCAGTCCTTCCTTTCTATTATCCAGCAAAATAAATAGACACAGCCTACAGCAGATCCACTGTAATATGCTCTGTTTTCTCTTATAGTCTCTCCTCTCTGCTTCTCGCTCGGAGAATACACATCTATTACACAGACTCAATACAATGCCCTCATACGAAGAGAGGGGTTGCCTTCTAGGGAAAAAAACCCTAAACTAAACATAAGTTCTACCGTCAGATCATTCACCTAATGAACGGCCCAGATTGACTAGAAATTACTATACTTTTACAAGGCAATTTTACATCTATTTTTAGCTTTGGGGTGTTGCCCCCAAACCCCCGCTGGGGTACCGCTGGCCCCCAGACCCCCCAACCGGGGGAGATCGGCCCCCCCGCACCCCCCCACATGGAGGGGTGTACAAACTTCCTAGGGTATACATCTGGCTGAAACAAAGACCTCTAAACAATCATGCTCCATACTCAACAACTATATGCATGCTAGGGTAAGATGCATTGCATGTTGATTTTGGCATTAGAACAAACGTCATATGATATTTCTCATGATAAATTAGATTTCATTTAGATTAAAAATTTCATATTCTATTTCTTGTTGGTTTCATGGGCTAACATTAAGCATGGGTGATGATAAGACACTGTGAAAAGCATGTTGCCCTGTGGCTTTGAATCTTTGACATGTGCAGATAATAGGTCTATGGTGACCAAGAGATTGTTTGATTTCTCATGACCTCCCGTTCGAGCAACCTCATCCACTTCTTTGAGAGATCACGTCCCAGTTGGAGCTAGATGTTATCCACCACTTTGTGGGTGATATCCCCATGAGAAATTTTTCTCCGTGATGGTCCTGAGCAGTTAGCAAGAAACCCCTTACAGCCTCCTACTAGCTCATTATGCCATTTCTCTGCCACTTAAGCCAACCATGTGGTCCCTCACCTATGTGTATTGATTGTATGTTTGAAGGTGGGCCTCCTGAATCTAAAGGTATGTCTTGTCATTTTGTAATTGTGTATTGGGTTTACTTATCATGGATACTTCTGGGTATGGATTGATGGGGGAATTTGGTGGAAAGGGTGGGCTTAGTTAGTGCCCTTGTCCCCTTGATCTCTTTTGGATGTTACCCTTGGATCTTAGTCCCGTGGGATCTCCTTTATTGACCATTTGGTTATAGGGTGGAACTACTTAGGAAGCCTAGAATTTGGGTGTGTGGTCCCATTCCTTTATTTGCATATATTACTCCCTTTCAACTCACTATACTCCCATTCATCATTTTTACCACCTCGGTCCACATTTCCATTCTAGGTCCGCATAGGGAAAACCTCCCTATCCCCTTGCCCCCACACCTTGGGTCAGACCTGGAATGATGCCCCAAAGGTTGAAGCAGCTAAAAGAAAAATAAAAGGGATTAATTAGCCACATTTAACAGAAAATTGTACCATAAAATGCAAAAGATTATCGGGATAAAAATAATTAACACGTGGGCAAAAGCCAATACATTAGCTCTACCCCAACCCATGGTCATCACCCTAGTTCCATAGGCCCTAGATGAGCCTCATTTATCATTCAGGAACCCATGATTGTCCCAACCCCTTGAGGGAAATGAACTACCCTACCTAAAAAGGGGTAATCACTGGTGTATCTCACACATCATGCTCTTGTCCTTTGAGCCCCGAGCAGTTAATTAAAGAAAATTCATAAAATGAAAAAGGAATATAAAAAGAGTGGAAACATCAAAGTTGGAGCACCTCATGTACCACGATTTCTCCCTCTTACACATTACACACCTAGGTGTGGGCTTCCCCTTATCTAGCTACCCCTATGCCCCAATATGTGGCCCAGGATTTCCCCCCTCATTCTCTACTCCATTCCACTTATTTATCACTTTCCATCCCCATTAGATGGATGTAAATTAGACATACTATCCCCTTTAAGGGTTGAACCCACCTAATAAGGTACTTGGTTAACCCCCTTTCGAGCTTGGAGACACTAGTAGATGCCAAAGCCAACTATAGAAGGGAATTCCATTATGAAGTGCCCACTTTGTAATCCATGGTTTGTAAACTCTTTTACACGATTATTTTAATGATTGGTTGTATTGGAAGCTTATGGGACACATTGGATCTTATGCATGATTACAAGTGGTTTCCATTTGGGCTTGGTCTCCCTAGGATCCTAACCCCCATAGGTCTACATTGGCACATATAGGTGTGCATAGAGATTCATTAGCCTCCACAACAACAAACAACACTCCACGGATCTTCATCGATGCTCAGAGACTACTAGCGATCCACTATTGGAATGATGGTGAAATACTTGGTAAATTATGCCCGGCAAGCCCCCACAGGAGCCCCGCGCTCTTGGATTGTGTCCTAGGACTTGTACGGTATAATGGCAGCATTCATTCCACCACTTGGACCCTTGCAAAGGATCTACAGGAATCTCTAATTCATATGAAGACCCATGGAGTCATTTATGTGCCCTCAAACCCGCTGGGAGCACCACAAGTCTAGTACTTGGAGAACAAGGGGCCACCCTCTCGTCCATCATATTCCAAGGAATTTGTTCCTCAATATGGCACTTCAAGACATTATTATGCCTTTGGAGGGCCCCACGACATGTACATATTATTATTTGGCCCCTTGTGAAGCTTATTTTTCCACTTGTGGGCTAGTTTGGTGGGCTTGTCACCAATAGGGGTTTTATTTGCACATTATTTTATCATTAGGGGCTAATGTAGGCCGATAGGCTAATTCAAACTCCTTAGGAGGCTATATATTGATCTTAGATACATTCATTTGGATCATCACTTGACTTGAGATCTCTCTAATCATAGAGAACTTCACATTTTTTTGTTTGAAGGATATCTTTGGGGATGGATGAATTTTGATGTATGGATTTGGAATATTTTTATTGTCTTGGAGCTTTGTCTTGCAAATGAAATGCTGGTTGTATACACTCTATAATGTTGTAAGTAATTTTTAACATTGTTATTCTTGTTTTCATACTACTAAAATTAGGGCTAGTTGTTGCATAATTGAAATGTGGAATTAAGCATGTTTTAGCTAATTTAATGTATGGGCCAATGTTATATGAATGAAATATCCTAGAGATTATTTGTATTGATAAGATTGTATCATTTTATTTGTCTTTTCTTTCTCTCAACATTAAATGAAGTTGACTTTCTAGGCCTCCTTGATCAAGAAACCAAGTTCTTACTCATCATCATCCTTAACTGAATTAGGCACAAATCCCTAAAAGAGGTGGTCATCTCCTTCACCTTTTTCACCTTTTACTACCTTTTCCTAGGCCTAGCCCTCAAAGGTCACCTAGGGCATCAATTTCCTAGGAATTGACCAAAGGAAAAACTTTGATCTCCTACACATGACTACGTTGGTGGGTCCCATCCCTCTCCTCGAAATTTGAGGAAATTCTAACATTGGAATATCTGGGAATCCCAAGCCCTAGCTCTAGGATTGAATTTTGCCTAGGCATCCCCAAGGCTAGACCTCAGCAGAAACAATTCAACCTTTTGAAGTAAATATACTTGTTTGGTTCTTTCCCTTCACCTTTTCCACGATAGAAATATCATTGGTTGCTGCATTCCATCCTCGAACCTAGGTTGGGTCCACTTGGCCCCATGTGGTCCCACTTCTCAATAAATACTATTTGTCAAGGACCATTTGGGAAACCAAGTTTTCGAAGGAATATAGGGATTTAGAACCTTCTCTATAAGCTTATTCCTCCTCCCTAAACCCCCCAATCCTCACCCCTTACCCTTAGAGGACGAAGTCCCTTCCTTAAAGAGAAAGCAAGTTCCACTCTTCACTCCATCCTTGGGAAAGGGTTTCCAGGGTCACTTTCCACCTGTCCATTGAAATATACTTTACAAGTGATCCCTACACTACCAAGACTCTTCCCATTGGTGAAAGTGCATAAAGAGTAGGGAGACTTAGTTGTGGTGATAGTGGGCTATGCCTCCACCGTTGCCCTTAACCTAGCAGTTTCCCTCCTAAGAACCCCTTTTAGGTCGCCTGCTGGATTGAGTAGTAATAGTGCCAATGAGCATGAATGAGTAAAGATGTTTTTAATGTTATAAACTACATCACAATTTGCCTAGTCTCAATGATGATTGAGGCGGAAGGTTGAAGTTGCTTTTGGAGATTGAATAACAATAAAAGGATTTATTCTTGCCCCTCATCAATTCTCCAAAGAAGGTTGAGAGATTGGATTCAAGGCTCCTAGTTAAAAACCAATTAAATCAGCCATGGGGAAATATCAGGCCCTAGAGCCATGGGCGGAAGCCTAATGTTAAAGAACAACTCTCATGAGACCCCCACCAGGTAAGCACAATGTGCCAAAGGAGGATTTTTGGACTAGCACGCAACTTTCATTTAATGGTCAAGCAGTTTTGGGGTAGATCGTCGTCCCTCTCTCCCCGCTTGATCCCCAAAATCATCTCGAGGGGTAACCTGCACTGGTGATAAGTGGGTGCTACCCCCCAGAGTTGAAAAGTCAAATCGGTGAGCCGACTGATCCAACCATCCAGATTCATTCTAGGGGGGAAGTGATAGATCCAACCTCCCACTATCCTACCTGCTGAAGGATGGTGGGGACTATGTGCTATGTGGACCAATCTATCGGCACCAATTCAAGCAAGCATGAGTTTAAAAGGTAAACGGTAACCTGTATGCCCCCCGATCCCATCCACCTATCCCTTGTCACCATCCAATTCCATTCTGCCACGTGCTCCTACAATGATGTCATCCCAAGTAATTTGATCGTTAGCCCCCCACCCACGTATAAAAACTCTCCCCGCTTAGAATTTTTCAAAGTTTCAAATTACTTCTTGGTGCAAATACTTCACCCCTTCTGTTTGTTATGCAAATGTTGTCCAACAATTTAGCCAGTCTGGAACACCCTCTCCAATGTCGTTTTCATATTCTCTAGGGAAAATAGGTAACTGGTTATTCATTTCACCTTCAAATTCATTTGATTATTTGTTGGAAAATGAAGAAGGTGCCCCTAAGCCCCCTAAAACCCATGAGGCTAAGCCCTCCTCCAATGTCGAGCATCTCATGGACATTGAGGCACAAATTATGGACCCCTCTAGTGCTTACCAACTTGCAGACCTGCAACTCAACCTGCGTGGTAGCCACGTCAGAGGGGAAGACCCATTTTGGGTGGTTGACTCAGCTCTGTACTACCATATTGCACCCATAGTGCACCATTTTCTTGAATTTGTCTCTTGGGTAGTAGCAACATATATAGATGACAAAATTTGTTTTGTCTCCTCAACCGTCGTCAAATTCCTTGAGGTGACCCCAAATATAATTCAAAATGCCTTAGTTTACCTAATCTCCTTTGAACCCTAAAGTTCACTGAAACCACACTGGTCTACCATTACACTACCCTTCCAACTAATGAGCAACAATCCTTTTTGAAAATGGTCCTGACCCTTGACTATAATCTCTGTCTATTGCTGACAATTTCCCTATAACCCTCTTTGCAGAGCCTATTTAGCCTATCCTATCCCTAATTTATCATCTGTTTGGGGATGATGATGTAAATATAGCCTCAAAAGCCTCTCTAGGGTTTCTAAGGAAAATGATGCAGTCATGCCATTTGTTTTATATCCCTGCTTACCTAGTTGAGGCCATAAGATTCCAGTTGCACTATATCCCCCACCACCTCCTATTTTGGGTATTACTCCTTGCTATTATTTTTGCTTCTGTACACTCATGTGGATGAATTCAAGTGCCTGGGTATCAGTTTGGCGGCTTCCAAAAAATAGCGTAAGTTTGTTTTTGACTGACACATTGTTGCTAGGAAAAGTCAAGAGCCTGAGGGCTATTCCCAATTTATATCCTCCTACATGGCCATTACCTACAAAATCATTCATGGTATTTCCCCTCCGAGATTTCTCCCTCATCCAAAAGAAACCGTCCATCTCAGCAAGAATGGTAGGGTGGGGGACTGGTACCTGTTTTAGGACTTCACAAAAATCAAGGTCTATTGGTGTGAGCTTCCTCCTTACCTCTTACCTATGTTTATGCCCATGATGATTTTCGCCCTTGAATTCATTAGACAAAGCCTGAATGTAGACCAAGTGCACTTTATCCCATCTAAGAAGGGAAATATCTGTAAATTGGGCAAGCCTGTGGGACCTTTCATTGTTAATTCTAGGTAGGACCATAGGGTAGTTGAGGAATTACTCAGCCAGATGAATTTTAACCTAGGGTAAGTCTAACATTATGATCCTCATGGTGTCATTTGCAAGAGAAGAGAGATCATAAAGGCTTCGACCTATGAACATGAGGATGGGCCTGAGATCAAATGGAAGGATAACTTTGATTTTTGGTCTATTAATATAGAGATGGAGATCGAGACCCAAGCATCGAAGGACAAGGCACAAAAAATTACCGTTGACCAAGCTGAAGATGTCGAGATGGAAGATGTACACCCCAATAAAAAGGAAAAAACCCAAGAGATAGAGGAATAAGAAATCAATACCAGGCCAGTAGAGACAAGACTAGATTAACCAGGATTCCATATGACCTTGAAAGACCCATTACATATTGTTGCCTCATCCTCTTCAAAGTAGTTGTTCTATGTTCCAAAGGAAGTGATATTGTTACTGAACCAAGATGACATATTGGAAAGGTCATTAAAGAAAGAAACAAGAAGGTAAGGGAGGAGATGCAACAACAAATGGCATCTCACGTAGTCCCCTATCAGAATAGACTTCTGGTTGCCATGGACTTGGATAGAAATAAAATGAAGCTCTCCTTGCAACACCCACTAGCACAGTCACTACCTTCGGGTCTTAGTTCAAGTAACTAGACATTTCATTAGACTTGACCAGTGTCCCTCCACCGAAAAATATTAACTTCCATAGAAAAGTGGGATAAATGTTGAATAGTGAACTCAATAGAAATGTAATGACAATCAGCAAGGCTGAGAAGCTACTAGAGAAAGTAGTAGCAAGGTTGAAATAGGAGAGCGCTAACTCCAGAGCTCTACACATGCAGAATGAAAGTTCCTAGGAGTTGATTGTGAAGTTGGGGGTAAATCTAGAAGGCAAAGCTACATTTGAAGCCCTCCTCCAATGTTCACAAGTAGAGATACAACAGTTAAGGCACAAACTGAAGATGCCAAGCAGTGAACACGTGCAATCTAAGGAAATTTCATAGATGGAAGGAGAGAAGGAAGTCCTTGCAAAAGAGTTGATAGAAAGAAACAATGAGATAGTAGCTCTCAAGCACCAGGAAGCATAACTTCAATAGAGGATATACACGCACATTTGTGTAGTGCTTGTGCTTGAAAATCTCCCAAATCCCATAGAGTAGACCACCATGACCCTCACTAAACTCCAACTTTCAGAAGGGGAGATTAAGAAAGTGCAGAAGGATTTGTAGACTGGCCAGAGGAACCTATCACAGAAATAAAAAATAAAAACTTGAGACAGACAGGACCAACGCAAACATAATTGATAAGAACTTACAAGAAGCAAAACATGATATTACTGAGCTCAAAGGAAAGATGAAAGGAAATATGTCTCTCTTGCAGGCCAAACAACTTGTCTATGATGAAATCATAGAAGAAATGAAAAACAAATAGGAGTACATAACTCTAATGGATGAACAAAAAATTGTGATCAATGATTATGATTTTTTCATCTTTGCTACCAAAGAAGATGGGGAAAATAAATCCTAGGTTGCCAAGAAGTTCATCCAATTTGTTAATGAAAGGAAAATCAATGAGTTGAGGCCAATTGATGTAGTATATAAAGTGTCTTCTATCATGGAGATATCTAAAGTTGTTTAAAAGGAGGAGGCTAGAGTCAAAGCTAAGGAATGCCTAAGGGTGGTATAGAAAGATGTGGATGTCTTCCATGTTGATTTTGATGAAAGAGTCAGTGCAGGGTTTCCTAGCTGTTAGCATCTTGTGGGAATGTTAATCCCATGGACACAATACAACCAGATGTTAGTGGAGGCCAAGAGTAAGGCATATTCCTCCCATGAGAAGGCTACCACCCCTAAAGTTAAAACAATGGTTAACTATCTTAGAAAGGAGTTCGAGTTGTTATGGTTGATAAAGACCTCCTTCTTCCCTAGGTGGACTATTATACATGGGTCAGGAATCTCAAGATTTCATATTAATGATTCTTCCATGCTCTTATACGAACTCCAACATTATGGGAAAGGTGTGACTAGTTTGTAAATCCTCTTGTGCTTCATATCATCAACCCAATGACATTGTCTCCTAAACCTGCTTATAATGACTAAGGATGCTACTGATTGTGTCAATCGTGAAACTTTGATTTTATATTTTATGTAAATATTTTATTTCATAAGTAACTATGTTTTTTAGTTAGAATTTGGTTTGTACATCTGTGTCACTAAGCATGATGATCTTTTATTATGATGATTCACTGCCAAATCAAAAAGGAATATTTTGTAATGGGATCTCCCTCTGAGGCTCTATATAAACAATTTATGATGTTGAAACAAGGGTTTGAAATTTTGGTTTTCCAAGAGAGAATATCTGCAAGTTGTCCATGAAATGTATGCTCTATGGAAGATTAATAAAATATTTTAGTGATTCTAGCTCATCTAAATGTGGAATATGTATTTCCTCTTGCATTTGTTCCATATTTTTTCACTCTTCTTCTCATATTACATGTAATACCAGTTGATGGATATGTTTTTCAGGGAATTATGGATTCATCTATGTCAAATTTTGATTGAAGATGCCTATAACTAGTATGAATTGTTATCCTTAAAATGCGCTCCATGTATCTCATCATTTCATTAAGATCTCCTTCTCATATGTTTCATGTTGAACTTCAATGAAAAGGATTCTTAGGTTTAAGCCCTATGCATTGGATTTTTCTCCTCCTTATTTCTTCCATCTGATATACTACAAATGACTTATGAAATTACATGTGTATATTAAGTTGGTCGCTCGATCCAGATATTAATTCTTCTGTGAGTTATGTTTGGTGTTCAATATTGTATTTCTCCTCTTAAGAAAGGTTCTTAATCAATTCCATCTCAAATATAATAAATACTAAGTGTAATATAAAATATCAGCAGATTTTTGAAGCACTCATCAAGATGTCCTAGGAACTAATCTCCTTTCTATCTAGAAGCTATCTCTAGGAGCTACAAGAGGATTCAATATCACTAGAGTAATTGCAAGGACCACAAGCAAGCACGATGATGATCTGATTTATCAGTGTATATAAGAAGGTTGAATATTGTTGCAGGTTGCAATTGGGATCTCACTTCCATCTGCAGGAGTTACTCTAGTGGCTTGGCTTCTAAATGTTTTCACTTGGAAGTTGTTGGTGGGGTATCGAATAAACAGACAAATCTTATCTTTGTACAAAAGAAACAATCTCAGTTCAGATTTTAATGCCGGTTTGACTGTTTCAAAATGACTAAAACATTAGAATAATATGAGTAAACTGCAACTTGTGCACAAAAATTAGGATGGTTTTTATTGTATCTTGATCTAAAGAAAGAGTAAGAAGGCTTTTGACAATGTTTTTGTATTATGTAGACCTTATTAACTGCTAGCAAAATCCCTTATGTAATATCACAACATCGCACTAGATTTGGTACCCTAGCTAAGTCATGCAGTTAATCTACATGTTGCGTTGTTGAAATACTAGTAGGTGATTTTTGGTAGCATCGGATGTGATATAAGTCTCAAATTTTGCAAGGAGGCTTAGACACATGCATTTTACAATACCCAGAAATTGTTTTGGGAAATTCCACCAAAAGACAGTTTTATTAAAATAATTAATTATTTTTAATGGGACCCTAACTCTAAACTTAGGAAATTAAAATAATTAAAGGGTATTAATCTAACTGTGGGCGAAACTTTTAGAAGAAGATGAAGATCAAGTCCAAATGATCCGAGCCATTGATTAGAATCTAATATGGGCCATTGGTTCTCAATTAGAGGATTATAAGGACTTCGATGGGCATTTGGAAGACACACCACGTAGATACTAAGTTACCCGAGTAAAATCAATTTTATCACTGTTCGAAGTTTAGCAAGAGAAAATTGATTTAGAGGGAGAGTTGCAAGTGAGGAGGAGAGAGAGGGTAGCAACATCAATATGGAGTGAAAGAATAGAAGACATAAAGCAGATAAGGGAAAACGTAGAAACTACGATGCAGTGGGACATCGCAAAGATTGATGTTGGGACTGCACAATCCTCACACAGAAACTGACGCAGTGAGACATAGAGGGGGTAGAAGGTCCCCTCCTGGATCAAAATATCATTGGGTTGTGTGAGAAACTATTACTAAATTTCTCACAAAGATTTCTCTTCTATTCTACTGGTTGTATCTTGTACATGAGATTTTTTTGAAGATTAATAAATAAACCCTCATCTGTTGCACCTGTTTTCCCTTATTGGGTTTTTCCTAGGACAATTGTCCAAAAATAACTATATCATTGTGGTTATATTTGTGCTTGTATTTTTTGCATTTACTTTCCATAGTATTTTAATTGTGAAGGTTGCAGTAGAATATTTTTCGATATTTACCGTAGAAACACTGTGAATAACTTATTTATGGATTAATACGTAGAAGAAATAATATCAGCCACTGCAGTTGGATTTCTATCTAGAAATTTTTGTAGGAATATACAGGGTAAGTTCCTCAGACAAAACACCAAAAGGACACCACTCACAAATAGATCACAGATCAATACACCAATATTTTGACATGGTTAAAACCCTCAAAGAGGGAAACAGTCCATGGCTTGTGCCAACGTGGCTACTACAGGCAATTTATTAATAAAAGAATGAAAATTTACATAAGCTTATCTCATGCACGGTGAACCTACAAATGACCCTCCATGCCCTTTAAATAGAATTCATGGACCAATCGGGTGTCAAGCCATGGATCAAGTGTCAGTAATACCGAGGAGAGAATGAACCGTCGGATCACTACATATCGTGACCGTCGGATTGTAAGTTACAAATGTACATGGTAAAGAAACACACTTTACCACCTAACTCTATACTAGACCAAGTTATACTTAACTAATTCCTACGTGTCGGGAATATCCTAACATCCCCCCTTAAGAACAACTTGGGATAGGATTGAAGGATTTACAAAATTATGACACAATAGGAGAAGGAAGGAGGCACTAGAGCCTATCCCCCCTTCGTGACAACTTCCTGAACTCCAACCATAAAGGGATTTCTTAAGACGACATACAAGGCTGGAGTTTGTTTGTATAAACCCAATAGGTTGTTCCATGAGAGAACAACCTAAGCACAGATCATAAGCAAAAGGGCAGAGAAGAAGAGAGGAGAAGGATTTCAAAACTACTGTAGAGGTAGTAATTCGAAACCCTATAGGCAACATAGTTCGAAAGCCAAGGAGGATGAAGTTTTGAGGAGAAATCCTTTCTCTGAGTGAGTCGACAAAGAAATTCAAACTCCATATTGAAGCTTACTAGAGGCAGAAGGGAGAAGTGTATTTTTTCTCTTTAAGAGCAGATCTTTAGCTGGGACATAGATTTTTGTAGCAATTGTTAGGACAGAAAAGCGTCAGAAATCAATAGGAAAATAATACAAAGAAGGATGGAAAATCAAGGTGTCTTTAGATTATATTCTAGATTAGAATAATAATTCACATACTTGGCAAGTTCAGCATCAGTCGATGTCTAGTACATTGATAGCGAGGCTTCGGACCATATGAATGGAGTATGAGAATATATCTCGACCTATCAAGAAGAGCAAATGGACTTCTAGATTACTATGGGAAATAGAATGAAGTGTACTCTAGTATGGAGAGGCACCATAGCATTTCAGACAAAAAGCAAGAACTAGCATCTGAGCCACCAATGTTTTGCATGTGCCTGGATTAGGAATGAATTTGATTTTAGTGTCCCAGTTATAGGACAAGGGATACGATGTATACTTCATTGGAAAGAAAGTATATGTCAAACATCCAAGATGGAATAAGAAGAGACAAATTGGAGCTCAAAGAAACAAATTGTATAAGTTGCATCTCAAGTCTCCAATGACACTAATTGGAAGCAATATTAATGGTGAAAATGATCTGAATGAGCTTTGGCACAGACAAATGGGACACTTACACCATGGAGCACTGGGGATGCTTAGAGAGACTGTTACAGGAGTTCTAGTTCGTAGCACTAAGCATGATGATATATGCAGAGGATGCGTACTAGGGAAGTAAGCTAAAGCAACTTTTTCAAGGAGTAAAAGTAGAGCAAAGAGTGTGTTGGGATTGATACACTTAGATATCTATGGTCCAATGTCCATAAGAGCTCTTAGTGGTGGCGAATACGTCATCACCTTTATTGATGATCACATTAGAAAAACTTGGATCTATTTCTTAAAGACCAAGGATGAGGTCTTTGATTGGTTCAGGGAGTTCAAGGCTCTCGTTGAGAACATAACAAGGAAAAATATAAAGGTATTGTGTTCAGATAATAACGGAGAATATATAGACAAAGACTTCATATATTTCTACGCAAAAGAGGGCATCAAAAGAGAATGGACAACTCCATATAATCTGGAGAAGAATGGAGTAGCAGAGCATAAGAATAGAACTATTATTGGGGCAGCTAAGGCTATGTTATATGATTAGGATTTACCTATATTTTTATGGGTAGAAGCTTGCAACACAACAGTGTATATCCATAATAGAACTCCTCACAAATGTTTTGGGAAGAGAAAGCCCGAGGGTGTCTTCATAGGGAAGAAGTTGAAAGTCAGTCATCTTCGAATATTTGGAAGTGTGGCGTATTGTCACATTCCAGACAAGAAACGTAGTAAACTAGATTAGACTGTAAAAAGGAGTACCTCGTAGGATATAGCGAGACATCAAAGGCATACTGAATCTACATTCCTAGCAATAGGAATATTGTAGTAAGACGGGATGTGAATTTCATGGAGGATAGAGCCTTCACGAAATCCCAAGAGATGCCTGCATAAGATCAGTCAGTAGATATTCCTTTGGTCCAGTAGCAGTAGAGGTAACGAGGAGAGACACTTGGAACTAGAATAGTGACCAGTACTAGTATTTCCTCGAAAGAAGGAAATACAAGTGGTTCTCAGCAGGTGGAATAATTGGAACATAAGGGGGATTTTATCAAGCCTCCCACCAACAGTGGTAGAACCAATAGAGAAGTACAACATACATTGAGGGATGTAGAGGAGTTTGTCAGAGCTCTTAGAACCGAGAAGAGGCATCGTAGACATCCTGATAGGTACCAAGCCTTGGTAGCAAAGGTTGAAGAACCCTCTAGATTTTAGGAAGTTGTGCAACACCAAGTATGGGTGGATTCCATAGTAGAAAAGTATAGATCTATCATGACTAATGATGTCTCAGGAGTGGTACCTAGGCCAGAGGATAAATCAGTTGTAGGATAAAGATGGATCTACAAGATTAAGTATGTTGCAGATGAAAGTATAGAGAAGTACAAGGCTAGGTTCGTAGCAAAGAGGTACACTCAAAAAGAAGGAATATGTTATGAAGAGACCTTCACCCTAGTATCTCGATATACCTCTATCAGATCCGTAATATCCTTGGCAGCTTAAATGAGATGGGAGATTCAACAGATGGATGTCAAGACGACATTCTTGAACGGGATGATAGAAGAAGAGGTGTATATAGAACAACCTAAATGCTTCGAAACATATGAAAAGAGAACTCATGTATGCTGGTTAAATAAAGCCCTGTATGCACTTAAGCAGGAACCCAAAGCGTGGTATGGTCGAATTGATAGTTACTTGCAGTAGTTGGGATTCATCAAGAGTGATGTTGACCCCAATCTCTACTATCTAATGGTGGAGAATGAGCCACTTATTCTGGTATATATGTAGATGACTTGTTTCTAACTGGGTCATCTAGGCTCATATAGAACTGCAAGAAGAGTCTTGAGGCATAATTCGACATGAAGGATATGGGGTTGATGCATTATTTTCTAGGATTGGAAGTTTGGCAGAAGAATGGGGAAATCTTCCTTGGGAAAGGAAGATATGCTACGAAGATTCTAAAGAGATTCAGAATGCAAGATTTCTGACCCATGGCTACGCCTATGATCACAAACTGGAAGAAAATAGATGCATCAGGGGACAAGGAGGTGGTCCCCACCTTATATAGACAACTCATCAGGTCACTCATGTATCTGATCAACACTAGCCCAGACATTTGCTTCGCTTTCAACACCCTTAGTCAGTTCATTTAGGAACAAAAAAGGGTGCATTGGGCAGCAGCTAGGCACATTCTTAGAGAGGTGCGTGGAATAGTCAGATATGGGTTGAAAGACACCCGAGGAGACAACATCAGATTGAATGGATTCGCAGTTATAGATTAGGCAGGTAGTTCAGTAGATCAAAAAAGTACCTCTGGGTACTGCTTCAACATTGGATCAGGAATGATCTCTTGGTGCGGCAGGAAGTAGAAATTAGTAGCACTAAGCTCAATAGAAGAAAAATATATGGTAGAGAGAACAACTATGTGTGAAGCCATATGGCTTAGAAAATTTCTTGTGAGTTTATTTAGAAAAAAGATGGAAGCGACCAATATTTTCTACAATAACCAGAGTTGTATTAAACTCTATTAGAATCCAGTATTTCATTATTGGTAGAAACACATTGATATTAGATGTCATTTTAACAGAGACTATGTTCAGTGTGGGGTAGTACAATTGCAGTTTATCCCCACAGGAAATCACGTAACATACGTACTCACAAAAGCACTAGGATGAGCTAAGTTCATCTAGTTCAGGGAGCAGATGGGTATGGTAGAGAATCCATTTCAGTAGCAGAAACAAATGGATTCTCAATCACAGTAATAGGAAGTTGTAGTACAAAGGCAGTAGTTGGTGGAAAAGATGTCAGACATCAACAACACAAAGGGAGATGTTACAAAACAGGGTGATGCTTCAGCAGGTTGCATAACTAGAGCACATTCCTCGCTAAGAGGGGCGTTTTTCTTTCTAGTAGCATCTGAAGTGATCCAAGTCTCAAATTTTGTAGGGAGGCTTAGACACGTACATTCTACAATACCCAGAAATGATTTTGGGAAATTCCACCCGGAGACAGTTTTATTAAAATAATTAATTATTTTTAATGGGACCCTAATTCTAAACTTAGGAAAATAAAATAATTAAAAGATATTAATCTAACTGTGGGTGAAACTTCTAGAAGAACATGAAGATCAAGTCCAAATGATTTGAGCCATTGATTAGAATCTAATCTAGGCTGTTGGTTCTCAACTGGAGGATTATAAGGCAGACTTCAATGGGCATTTCGAAGACACACCAGGCAAATACTCAATTACCCGAGTAAAATCAATTTTCTCACTAGTCGAAGTTCGACAAGAGAAAAAGGGAGAGTTGTAGGTGAGGAGGAGAGAGAGGGTAGCAACATCAATCGAGAGTGCAAGAATAGAAGACACAAAGCAAAGAAGGGACAACCTAGAGGTTGTGACACAGAGGGACAGCATAGAGATTTACACTGGGACTGTGTAGTCCTCACGCAGGGGCAGTAGGTCCTCTCTTGGATCAGAATCTCATTGGGAAGTGTGAGAAATTTTTAGTAGATTTCTCACAGATATTTATCTTCTATTATGTTGGTTGTATCTTGTACATGAGAATTTTGTTGAAGATTAATAAAGAAACCCTCATCTGCTGCACTGGTTTTCCCGCATTGGGCTTTTTCGAGGACAATTTTCCAAAAATAACTGTGTCATTATGGTTATATTGTGCTTGTATTTTTTTCATTTACTTTCCGCAGTTTTTTAATTGTGAAGGCTGCAATAGAATATATTTCGATATTTGTCGTAGAAACATTGTGAATAACTTATTTCTGAATTAATAAGTAGAAGCAATAATATCAGTCACTGCAATTGGATTTCTATCTAGAAATTTTCAAAGTAGGGTGTGACATTATTGGTTCATGAGCCTAATCAACTAGTGTGCCAAATTTCAAAGATGGTGTAGAATGGTCCTGCAAAACCTTAATGTAAAACCTTGACCTAAACAATAGAGTGGATTATAGTTTGAAGACTTTAGCCATGTGGAGCACTTGAGTCTGAGAGTAGATCACCAAGGAGGTTTTCACCTTGTAAAATTCCAAATGAGAGACTTTATATTCTTTGCCTTACATACAAATTAAAGGTTGAGATTTATTTTCAAAATAGTTATGCTCTTTTTGTCCTTTTAATTAAATCCATTAATTTAAAAAGGTCGTCATATGAAATGAATTATGGTTTTTTGGGCTTCTGGTATTGATAAGCCACGGTATTGGCACATAGTATTATAACAAAGCCTATTTACATATTAAGAATTTGATGATAAAGTAGAGGTAAATATTTATGATTAATAATGTTTTACATGATTTTTAAAATGTATATATGTTTAATTTATATATTGATCCTTTTATCCTTAAAATAAAAAATAAAAATATAAAAATATAATTTATTTAATTTTTATGATTTTGTTTAACTTTAGCAATGTGAGATGTACGATGAATTAAATGTTTTGATGCTTATTTTAGATTGATGCCTATCTATGTTTACCAATCATTTAATTTACATGCGTGTGCTAGTTAAATTAATATGGCTTAGAGCCTATTTGTAAATGACTTTTGGAGTTGATCAAAGAAATAAAAGTTTGTAGCTGACCTCAAAATGGGAAAAATTCAATTAAACCTAAAGTTTGAGGGCTGAGTTGACCACTTTGGAAAAGGGTTTTGAGGTTGTTTTCCCACTTTTGTGGCATTCATTGGAGGTTTCTTGTTGCCTTTGTGGAATAAAGTGACCATTTTGTGGAAGCATTATTTAGGCAATTATTTGAGTAGACATATCCTTTGGAGCTGCCCTAAGGCTAAATACATGTCTTGAAAGCCCTTGTCTACATATGAAAAGGACACAAAGTATTGCTTGATGGAGAAGCAAATTACATGGTGGTTTTTATAGGGTTCATGTGACCACTTTGGTGATAACTTGGAGTTGAAGTATGAAATGTGAAATCCTTGTACCCACCTTGGAAGCCCATTTAGGATTAGTGTACTCACATTGGAGGTTGATTTAGAGGGCTTTGGGTTAATAGAATTGAAGATTTGTTGGTAAAGTTATGCAGTCAAAGGCCTTTGGAGGCTTGACACAACACCAACAACCCTTAATTTGTGGAAAAGGGTCATCTTTTGAGAGTTTGAGGGCCTAAATTTTGTACACATGCCAATAGGAGCCCCATTTGGCATCAATTTAGATTAACTAATTTGTTGAGAGGGCCTTTTGCCCCTCAAGATAATTTAGGGGGTTTTAGCTTCAACAATTATCATTTTAATACAAAGGTACTGGATCACCTCCTCTATAAATAGAGTTGAACTTCCTCTCATTTTTCATGAGGTTTTGGGGGAGAAATCCCATAGCAATCTGAAATTTTTGCAATTTTTCCATATAATTTTTGGTTTTGGATATTTCAAGTGGGGTGAATTGACTTGGGGAAGATATGTTTTGGATGGATGAACTGTCTTTAGATTGACGAAGTGATGCTTGAATGAATAGAGTTGTTTTATTTTTGATAATTATCTTCCATTTTGTTGCAACAGTTGGATTAGAGTTTTATTGAGCCATCTTAATAAATGTTTTGTTTTTTTATGAACGTTCCTTCATATGCAAAATTTGTCTTCAAATATCCATCAAGGAAACTATCCTTAGCATTTCTTGATTGTAAGTCCCCTAGTTTGGAAATTTTTTAGGGTCATAATGAGAATTTCTCTCTTTCCCACTCCATCCAAGATTTTTAGCCCTTGACTCACTCCTTATTTGACTTCATGCCCATAAATTCATCAATGAGCCAAGACATTGATCCTCCATTCTCAATCAATTTATATTTTTTTTGTAAATCATTAAATTCAAAGTAGTGTGTGTTTGAGAATCTGATTTTGCACCTACAAAGCCTATCTCGAGCAATCAGTTATTTGACCTCCCTACTTCATTTCACCTGGAGTCATAATTTATTGAAGACTATTGAGGGTGTAAAGTTTTAAAGCCTTTTAGAGAGCCATTTGGCTTAGGATCCCTTAGTCATATAACCTCTAATTCTTTCCATGGAAACTTCTTAGTGGGGATAACATCGTCCTCAAAACAACAAGGGAATTCACTACTAAGGTGGTAGTGGTAGTGGATCCCATCGTTTCTAGGAATCTAGTGTAACCTAACACTTGGATGCTATATTTTGTGGTAACATGTCCCACCATATAGATTATTTTCACCAATTTTCATGATGGCCTTGATAGGATGTGAGATAACCAAGGTGCTACCTTGTGAAGAAGAGGATACCCTCTTAGGTTCTGTAGGTTGAAGAGGAGAAGAGAGCTAGTGAGTGGGATAGTTGCATGAGTGGGTAAGTTGTGCACAAAAGAGTGTAGAGTGCTCTTGTTAGCCCTTATCATGTAGTGGCCCCAACTTGGGGTGGTACTGTTGTTGAGGGACCTATAATAATGATGTCCAAGGTTGCGAAGAAAATTCTTAGTCAACAACCAATTGTGGATTTTACTATGATAATAGTTCTATTCTTGTGTTGCCTTAATGTGATTGATTATGTAATTCCCACGTAAATTGTTGCTTATCTTTTTATGTATATGTTGTATGTTATATCTATGTTAATTATGCTTTTAACTATGTCTGGTAGTATATTTGGTTATGTCTACATGTATGTGCATGTGCACAACATATTGATATTATGGTGTTATAGTCACAATTAAGAAATTAGGATTCATGCAAGAAGAAATTCAAAATTAAGTATTCAAAGCCATATTTCGATAGTGTGGTCTGTTAGGGTCCTATAATAATAGGATTCATAATTTTGAATTGGCTATGGTTATGTCTTGTAATATTGTACATACTTTTGCTTTCTGCAAAACGTTTTCCCATATTAAAATTTAAAAATGTAAAGAGGGTATGTCCTAAAATAATAACCAAAGGACAAAAAGAAAGAAAAATTAAAAAAAAATAAAATAAAATAAATATGAACCCCAAAAAAGAGATAAAAATAGATCATGAAAGTGTGAAAATTTAAATTCCAGTACTTTTTACTTTACTTTACAAAATAAGATTGTGTGCAGCTTGTCAAAAATTCCACAATCCATGATGATCAAAGTAGTTTAAACTTGATTCATTCATGCTTTAAATTTTCATGTTGATAGATAGAGAATAAAGATCTCGCCAAACTGTTAATATTGGCAGATCAGTAGTTAGGTAGAGAATAAAAATGAGCTCAACAATTTAATCTAAGCAATTGGAAGTTATAAGGTTATAATTACATAGTTTTCTTATCAAAAGAAAAATAAATAAAGGGTCAACAAGCTGAAATGCACCCAATGAATGAGGAGAAAATGTTAGGGTAAATCAAGGGTAGGTAAAAGAAGTTTTGCAAGTACACAAGGTTGCTAAGTCAAAAAGCACATTCATCATAATCCTATGTTTCATGTGCAGGAGGAATTGTGAAAGAGAAAGGATATTCACTAAAGCAAGCTTACTAATTTCCCCTCATTTCACTATCCCCCACATACTTACTTTATTAATTTCCCCTCCTTATCCTTTCATTACTTGTAAAAACCATTTCCCTTCATTTTGACCTTTTATCCCTTTGTTTCACACATTTCCCTAGCCCTTTAAAAATCATCCCCCCTTCCCAAAACCCATATCCCTAGCGTGAAACGCATTCCCATTACAAGTAGTACATTCCCCCTTATTAATTTTCCATTTCCCCCTAAAAAAACCCAAAAAAAATCCCTTTATCCTAAGATTTTTTCTAAAGTCCCTCTTTATAAATCCCCCACGTTATAATTTCCAAACACCTCTTATTAACATGCTGCTTATATTTAAATACCGACATGATTTCGTTAATTAATTACAAATCATTGTAATTAAACCTCGAGCCCCGCCAACCACTTTCATGACTCCGTTCGTGCAACTTCACTGAGTGATATCCCTCCAATCTCCCACCCCTAGATCCAACGGTGCACAACCATATCACACGGATTCATCGTTTGACAATTAACAGCCCGAGAGCACACGAGATTCGCGGTTTTGGCTGAGCATTGTTTGGCTATGTGACGGCACCAAGTTATATCGCGTTTTGGTGAAAAATACCGCCCTTCGTCCAAAAGTGGCGCGATATCACCAAAAACCACCTCCCCACCTAAACCAAAACTACCCACTGTTCATTCAATAAATCTCGTGCCAAAACGTAACCATTATTGGTTAAAAGGCCGAAAAATCCCTCTTTTTCTATTTTTGCTCATTTTCATTGTAAACCTCTGCTAAACCAATTATGACACCGTGAAGCTCTGCGTGACCAATTTAACCAACTCTGGCACTCGAAGACATTGCAGACACAAAATTGAAGAAGAAAATAACCAGATGAAGCCTCAGTACCCTCTGCAGCTACCACAAAACCCCATCTGCGCACCAAACCACCAATTTCCAAGTATTCTTGGAAGAACCAGAACGACCCTGTAAATTTGAACTATGCACAGTAATTATTGAATGGTTAATTAATTAAATTAATTAAGAAACATTCCTAAACTAAAAAAAGACTTGTTGTGCATCCAAACCCTTTTTTACAGATTGTAATTACCCTCCCCA